>APFE031245202.1:77104-115127 GCA_000404065.3 Pinus taeda | reverse complement strand
AATAGAGCAGAGCTCGATTACAAACCAAGACACGATGCTCCTCGCAGGGAGTCTCTATCCTTTATATATGACTCCTATATGCAATACCACGGGCCAATACCGTGGTTTTTATTAATACCATCTATCTAATACTACCGCCCATTTAACCTTTACAACTAATTGTGGTCCCATTTGCAACTAACTGGGTTAACCACTTCAAATATTAATATGGGCTTTATTGACTCTTGACTATGACGTGATCCCATGACATGAATAAGGGGGTTAGGGTGGGACCCTAACAGCAGCATCGCAGACTGCAAGGTATTGATAGATGCGCATAGCGACGTGCACACAGGGAAAATCTGCGGACCATTGAAATTCATCAGACATCTGTAGGGTGTGGAAATTTGGTTCCAGCACCCTCCCATACTACTAGTGAGACCTCAGTCCGCACTCCGCCGACTGTTGCCGAAAGGGCCAGTAGTACCGAGATTTGTTTGGCTAAATCATCGCTGAACCTGGGTTAGACCCCTATAAGCCGAAAAATGGTTCCGTTGCTAGGACCTGGATTTGCATAAGGGATGTCTGATGTCATGTCACTGGAATCCAGCAAAGAAATAAATTGAAGGCTGTTTGGACAAGAATGTTCATGAGTTCGTAGCACACGAAAACAAGAATCTGTGAGTGTCTAAGGAACAGTGGTTGGAGCGCTACTTATATACGAATATCCATAAAATTTTCTTTGCATCCTTTCCTTCTGAGCTGTATGAGCGGATCGCGAAGCTAACAGACAGTCAAGGAAGATGTAGGCTCGACAAACCAATCATGTGGACTCCAGAATTAGTGCGCAAACTAGAAGCATCAAGAGATAAGATCGCGTGAGCTATGGAACATTGGATTGATCAAATTATAGGAGGATTTATCACTGAGTTCGCAATAGATACAACCGTCAGCTACAGTGAGGCAGAACGATGCTTCCTCAAAGGATAGCAAGGTATTTATATTAAATATTTGAACATTTGGATTAAGATTCTATTGTGTGAAAAGCAAGTTATGCGAATAAATTAATGTTTGGGACTACGCAAAGTGGGAAGATCTAGAGAAGCGGAGGTAGTGAAGAATTAGAAACTAGTCCCTTAATTTCACCCTTGTGGAAAAGCAAGGAAGAGCTCGTGAAAGTTTCTCTGAGAAGTGCCGTTAGTTTGATAAGGTAGTGAATTCCGCGCTTTCCACCTCCACCTACACCACCCCCTGTCTCACCCTCTTCACCTCCATCTCCACCCACCCCACCTTCGCCACCACCACAGTTCAATATGGCGAGCGCGATCAAATTGCCGGTATTCAGAGGAGTAGGTAATGAAGATCCGGACCAATTCTAGTTCATGGTAAGGGTGATATGGGAAGCACAAGGAGTTGTGGATGATAATATAAAGAAGGCTATGCTGGTAAGCGCGTTGCAGGATTGCGCATTAACATGGTAAATTAATCATTCTAATGACCATTCAAACATAGGAATCACAGAAATCCAGACTATGTTGAACAGGGAATTTAGCAGGCCAAAGTCAGAGACACAATCAATTATCGGGTTTAAGGAGATTGTGATGCTCCCGGGTGAGACCCCCTGGGAATTGGACCAAATATTGAAGAGTATGATTTGTGAAGCCAACATGACTTTCATGGATGGACAACACCGCGCATGGTTTTTAGTGTCACTAACACCACATTTAAGGATGATGTTGTCACAACAAAAGATTTCCACCTAAGCCGAAGCTTTGGAGATGGCAATGATATTGCATGAGACCCCTATACAAGATCTTGGTTTGGGAGCCCAAAAAATCCACGTGCAATTGCAAAATCTGTGTCTGGAGATGCAAAGTTTGAAACAGGATAGGACGCCTTGGCCAGAGGCGCGCTAGGAGGTATGGTGCATAAAATGCAAAGGCCAGGGGCATGAAAAGGACCATTGTCTAGTATTCGTGAATTACTTGGTGGGAGGAGGGCTAAGGCCATTAAGACCTGAGGCACAAGTAGGACCAATCACAGTGCTTGCATTATGGTGCGCAATCTATTAGATAGGAGGAAAACACACTATAGATAATTGCCATCTATTGTAGAAGTATACATAGACGTCCCAGCAATTGTTTTGTAATTTTTGCAGGTCAGTAAGCCATGATGAACACACCTGCAGAAGCTATGAACTAATGATGGATCAAACTCTTGCCTTCAAGGTACAGACTAAAATGTGAGCCCTCGACCTAAATGCAAGAATGGCACACGCTAGATTTTAGGGGCGCAGACGAGGTTGAGGTGGAATGGGACCAGGAAGGGGTCGCAGACAACTAATTTGTTACAATTGCGGAGAGCCAGGACACTATGCCCGCGATTGTACAAATTTGACAAGGACATCATGTTTATATTGTACCTAGTTTGATCATGAGGCAGAAGACTGCCCTACATTGATAGCGAGGATGTGAGAAAAGGGGGTACTCCAGCCTTCTCTGACTCTAAATTTTCAAATAATGAGGTTTGAGCTGCGCGAAGAAAACTCGAATGTAAACATAGTGCTCAGAAGCAGTATCACAACCGGAGATGATAAAGATAAGCAGCTAGAAGAAAGTGCATGGGTTCACAAGGCTCCTACAAAGGAACCTGAATTTGATTTAGAACGCACGAAGGAGACATTCATGGAAGATAAGAAGAGCTTCACAGAGGCTTCCACTTCAGGTAGTAAGGATCAACTAGAACAAGGGATGGATCCTTCAATGCTCACTACCTTTCTAGAGACATGCGTGAAACTTCTACACGATAGCAAGGCAGTAAAAGGACTATAGGAACTTATCACTAGGTGCACGGGGTCATGAGAATCATGCGTGGTCTAGAAAATTGGAAAGCATGCATTGCGCACAGGAAGGGAAATGAGGTTGACTATGCAAATAGACGAGTATGAAATGGATCAGGTAATCTTGGATCTCAGATTGGACATGAATGTATTACTGAAACAAACATGGGAATGCATGGGTAGACCCGCACTACAATGGTATCCTATTCAATTGCGAATGGCGAACCAACGAAAGATCTTGCCCATGGAAAGACTACAAGGGGTAATGGTGGATATTAACAGTGGATATTGAAGGTGCGAGTGTGCTGGTGAATTTTGAAGTGTTAGAGATTGTCAATGACAACAATCCCTATCTTGCACTACTAGGAATAGATTGGGCCACCTATATGAATAGAGTCATAAATCTGAAGAAGCGCAAAATGATTTTTGAGAAAAAATCACTACGCATAGTAGTACCGCTAGATCCAGCCGAAGGAGCGCGATACACTGAACCAGTGCGCGACAATGATAGTGATGACAATATCAATTGCATCTACAAGATGACCGCACGAGAATAGGATTAGGTGAACCCAATTTCAGATGGTATGATTTTGTGGGAGTGCGAAAGCTCCTGCACTTCGGATTCAGACGCAGAAATAGAGCGATGGCAGAATCCGCTGCATGAAGTGACAACGCTTAATTGCAACATGATGGTTACATCACTGCGCTGCGTGACAACAGAGGTAAGGGATTTACCTATGTATGACAGGTTGACAGCGGTGGATGAATTCTTGAACAAATTTGAAAGCGCAGTGCCAAAACAGTAGCGATTTGATGCTCTGAAATGGGCACTATGTGCGACGCCCACAAGGTGGTGGGGTACACATCAGGGAAGTTTAGAGGACTAGCATGAATGCATAAGGATGACGTGCCTACAATTTGGGAAACCACAGATGTGGCTAGTAGACAAGTATGATGGACGGGATGATCTATGTACACACCTCGCAAAGTGGACCAAGGTCTACAGGGAAGAGCCATAGCCTGAATGGGTACATTTATTCTATCATACCCTGGATTTCATACCCATGAATTGGTATACTGAGACGGAGCTCCGCCATGGTACGAGCGAATGGGATATCTTGCGTGAGGGATTTATGTTAACTTTCACATTTGAAGATCATTGGTGGGATACTATTGACGATGCGCTACAGGAAGTAAAAGTAGTTATCTTCAAAATACCTCAGGAGCCAAAGGAAGTACTTCAACTAGAATGGGCGACACAATTTATCTATGCACTAGAGTGTTATGAAGTAAATGTTGAGGAGGATGATGAGGACCCACGAAATATTAACATTCTAGGAATGGAAGGTTGTCGTGAGATTCGAGGACCATCAATTGAGGATCCTAACATCACCGCGCCGCTAAGAACAATGCAGGTAAACATTAGAACAGAGGTGGAGCCAAAGTACGCAATGCTTGGGGACTATTGGGATGATGCCATGGGGGATAAGGTTGCTGAGTTACTCTGTGAATACCAAGACTTGTTCCCCACCAAAATTATGGACTTAAAATGGATCGTTGGCAACTTAGGCATGATGAAGATCACCCTGAAACCCGATGCGAAGCCAGTTAAGCAGCGCCCTTACCGTTTGAAGACAAAATATAAAGAAAAGGTCTGCGAAGAATTAGACAAAATGATCGTAGCCAGAATTATTGAGCCAGTGGAAGAATCCGACTGGGTGAGTCCAATGGTGGTACAGGAGAAAAAGTAGAAGGGTGAAATAAGAATATGCGTGGACCTTAGGAAGCTGAATGATGCCTGTGTATATGATCCATTCTTGAAATTGTTCACAGATGAAGTATTGGAGAATGTTGGCGATCAGGAAGCATACTCATTCATGGATGGGTTCTCAGGGTACCATCAGATCAAGATCGTGCCAGAAGACAGGAGCAAAAAAACCTTCGCAACAAAATAGGGCTGCTTTCAATACACTGTTATGCCATTTGGACTGAAGAACGCGCCAGCCATATTTTCGCACATCATTGTGGTTGTGTTCAAAGAATACATCCACAAGTTCTTGGAGGTCTATCTGGATGATTGGACTATCTTTGGATTAGTTAAGCACCATGTAGCAAGCTTATGCTTGATGCTGGATACTTACCGTCGACACCAGATTGTGCTGAACCTTAAGAAGTGCACATTCCTCATTCCCTTTGGAAACCTGCTGGGACATGTGGTCTGTAAACAAGGACTGATGGTGGACCCTGTGAGGATTGTCTTTATTCTAATTTTGGAAGCACCGCGAAGTGTTAAACAATTGCACACTACTTTGGGACACACCAGATACTATAGGAAGTTCATCAAAATTTCTGCCCAAATAATAGCACCGATGGAAAATCTATTGAAAAAGGATTTTACATATTGCTGGAATGATGATTGCATGAAGAGTTTGGATGTCCTGAAGGGGAAATTGGCCTCCGCTCCAATCCTGGTCTTCCCAAAATGGGATGTGGAATTTCATGTACATGTTGATGCGTCGTGTATTGCACTGGGAGCAATACTCACACAGGAGGGCACGAAGGGTGTGGATCACCTGATCACATTTGCAAGTTGGAGATTGTCCAAAGTAGAAAAGAACTATTCTACCACTGAGCGCGAGGGGTTAGCAATGGCGTACGTGTTCCAAAAATACCGACACTGTTTACTCGGAGGACATTTCAAGATGTATACCGACCATTCTGAATTGAAATACCTGGTCAATAAGCCTATATTAGGGGGGCGCATATGCAGATGGCTCTTACTATTCCAATAATATTATTTTGAGGTCATAGTCAAGTCGAGATGCCTGAATGTAGGACCAGATCACTTGTCAAGAATTGAGACGGGTGAGGAACCCATGAATTTGGAGGAGGGACTACCTGATGCACAACGCTTTGCAGTTTGTGTCGTGGACGAACACTATGAAGATATAATCCATTTTTTGACAACAGGGACTGCACCGAAGGAATGCTTAGTCCAGTAGAAAAAGGAATTGGCGGTGTGCGCAGTGGAATTTTCTATTATCATGGGGCACCTATACAAAATGGAAAATGATGATATTGTGAAGATACGTACTTGAATTTGAATGAGGTCAGATCCTCACGAAAGCACATGGAGGCACTGTAGGAGGACACTATGCAGGATGTGCAACCACATAGAAGATTCTTCGCGTAGGGTTATGGTGGCCAACCCTGCACCAAGATTCGAAAGCACACTGTAAGGCCTGCAATATATATCAAAGGATTGGAAAATTATCATGGAGGGATGAGATGTTGTTAAATTCACAAGTGACACTGTAGCTGTTTGAAAAATGGGCAATCGATTTTATGGGACCGATCAAACCTCAGGGAAAGACGAGCACGCATTACATCATCACCATGATGGAGTACTTGACACGATGGGTGGAAGCGCAATTGGTCAAAGACTGCACGGATGCTATGGATGTGAAGTTTTTGTTTGAAAATGTGTTGACCCGATTTGGCTGTTCAAAAATCTTAATGAGTGATCACGGAACACGTTTCTTGAATGAAACCATCAGTGCACTTACAAAAGAGTTCTAGGTGTATCATCAGAAAAGTACACTGTGCCACCGACAAGCTAATGGGACAGTAGAGGCATTCAACAAAATACTAGAGACTTTGTTGACCAAAGTGTGCAATGCGTAGCGAAACGATTGGGACATGCGCGTACCTACTATACTAGAAATTGATGGGACAAACACCTTTTCGATTAGTTTATGGCATGGAAGCTGTCATGCCGATGGAATACATCGTACCTAGTCTGTGAATAGCAGTGCTCACATGGATGATGGACCATGAAGCTCTGGAGGAAAGGCTCGCACAATTGGAAGAACTCGAGGAGGAATGGTTTCTGGCTGGATTTCATTAGCAAGTACAAAAGCAACATGAAAAAGCTTAGCACAATCGCCATATCAAGTTGTGCACCTTCAAGGTAAATGACACAGCGCTATTGTATGACAGTAAGTTTGAAAACTTTCTGAGAAAATTCAGAATGCACTGGCTAGGACCATACGTGGTTCAGGAGGTCACAGATAGAGGCACGGTCCAACTAGTCAAACTAAATGGAGAACCCTTCCCAGGCAAAGTAAATGGCAGTCACTTGAAGCCCTACACGGATGGGTTGGCTATCTGACTAACCAGCCAAAGCACAGTCTTCGCAACCCAAGGAGCTGGACAAGGGTGCAAGACTATAAAAATATGCAGCACATACGGGTACAGATGTGAGGACGCAATTCAGACAGGGAGGTCTTAGAAGAATGGATGCAGCAGGTTCAGCAAGCAGCAACGTAGTGCGCTGCCGACATTCAAGCCGTTCGAGACCAGCTAGAGGGACTCTGCACCAAGATCACCACGCCATTAGAGTGATTCGAGGGCAAGTCATGATGTTTGTGTTGGGGGCTTGTTGGGCATGGAACCCCCCCACAGCATGTTTTGGGGCTCAAAGCCCAAGTTTTGGTCAAATAATGTTGCAAGACTCCATGAATTGTGGGCATGGAGCACGAAATGTATGTTGAGTCATAGGGTTGTCTGCTCTAAGTTTTGTAATGTAATGTCAACCTACCCGTGGTCCACGAACCATGGAATTTTATAAATAGAGTGACGCTCTAAGTTGTAAAGAGAATTAGAGATAGATGAAAACAAATGGAGTCTAGAAGGTAGCAAGCATAGGGTAAATGTCTAAGTGTCTTGGGTCGTAGTAGTAGGAAGAGGCTCTGCATCTAAGTGCACAGAGGCCTAGTAGAGTCCGCAACTGAGTGCGTAGGCCCCTGCAGCTAAGTGCGCAAGGTGGAGTTGAGTCTGTAACCTAGGAAGAATAATAATAAAGAGAAGTTTGATTCCAAATCTTGTGTACCTATGCTTGTGCTATTTCCTGTTTAAGTATATTGTTTTCTTTATCACGCACACATATATGAATATTGAACACTGTTATATATAACTAGACACATACTAACAAGCTAAGTGATCAACAATTATCAAGTTAATAGTAAGGAATTAGGTAATAACATAGATCACACCTCGAGAAGGGTTGTGTGAAGGTAGCATCGAAGGCTTTGAGGTACTGATAGATGCGTGTAGCGATGTGCGCGCAGGGAAAATCTGCGGACCACTGAAATTCATTAGACATCTCTAGGGTATGGAAACCTAGCTCTAGCACCCTCCCATACTACTTTGGGTGAGACCTCAATGTCTGCTTTACGGGTTGTTGCCAAAAGGGCTAGTAGTACTAGGCTTTATTTAGCTAAATCATCTTTGAACTTAAGTTAGGCCCTTATCAGCCAACTACGGGACTATAAAATATTCTTCCTGGGAGTTGTGTGATATTGGAAATGCGTGCAGAATCAGAAAGTCATAAGGTTTTCAACCACGCATGGAGGGCTGCGTTGCCATGCGGATTGGCTGGGAAGTGACCGTTGGTGTCACTATTCCCGATGGGATGTTCAATTTGAGGCCAAAAGGAGTGGGCGGAGGGTATTCAAGACACAAGTTATGGGCAAGATTTGGGAAATTTTTTTGCCAAGAAAGCATTAATGGCCTGAAATTGGGGGGAACAGTTGAATTTAATTCAAAAGGCGCTATAAAACTCAAAGGGTTGGCCAACAAACAACACTTGGTCATTTGAGAATTGATCGCTTGAGCAGAGCATAGAGCATTGAGAACCGAGCGATAATTGAGCCCCTAAGTTTTCGAGAGATAGAATACAACCTAGAGATGATGATGACCACTAAGGATGGGTTGGGAATTGAAGAGGTAACCACCGGCGAGGCTACATAGACCCAAATGGTGGAGGATGTTCCAGAAGGCATTGGGGTGGTGACAAAAAACCCCAAATCACCGTGAACACCGAGGCCCAAGAGGGATAAATAGGCAATGGGTCCAGTACACATGTCCCCGAGGAATCTACAACACATCAAACTCTTCATGGAAGAGAAGGGGAAAGTAGTCACAATAGAGATGGATGAGGAAGAAGAAGACTTGCAGGCCCTGATCATCATAGAAGAAGAAGACGAAGGCATGGAGGAGGATATCCAGCCATTACGCTCTGCAACAAAACTGCTCGTGCATGTCCCTCCACGGAAGGGGAAAACCAAAGTGCTGAAGGACTTGGATGAAACAAAAATCTCACTCCAGACCCTGCTCCTCCCAGATGGCATTGTATTTGAGGGCACACACCTAGGCCACGTACCAACCATGAAGTTCGAAGACTGGGATCTTGTTGACTGCGAGAAGTTCCCTCATCTGGAGACTGTGACTCTAATGAAACAAAATACTGAGGGGGTGGTGATATCGTTAGAGCTGCGGAAATGGTTGTGCGGTGTGGAAAAGGCCAGGTTGCTACACTTATTATGAATACCACATTTCCACTGCTTTCCCATCACCATTTTCGTCATGAGGCAGCTACTCTACCTGGTGCATGATGGGTATCTATGGTTGGGGGAGCCTATTCCCATCACGACATATCTCATTCACCGTATTTCTCGGCTCCCTTGTAAAGGAAAGGACCCTGCAACTATAGTTGGAAAAGGTAGCGATTTGGCTCTTGCATAAGCCATGAAGGTGAAATATAAGTTGGAGAAGAAGAAGAGCGGTTACGCCATCTCTAGCATGAAGGATAAAGAGGTGCACGTAGCAACCCAACTCCTAGCAGGCAAAGTGATGAGGAAGTGTCATGCTAATGAGGTATCGGTGCCAATGGTCGCATTGGCCAAGCAGTGTGCAGAGGGGGTCTAGTTCAACTGGTCTGAATTCATCTGCGAGGAATTTTTGATGAACTGTTGCGAAGCCCAGGAGCAGGGTAAAAGCTTCCACTACACATGGTTGCCCTTATCCATATTGCTAGTAGCGTGAGAACTGTCGGAGGACAGTCGATTCCTGAACATTGATATAGAGTTACTAGAGGCCGCAAAGTATGCTTTGCTCTGGGCCACAAAGGATGTGAAATGGATTCGCGACACCAAAATTTTCTGGGTGCTCATGGAGGCAAGCATTCGAATGTGGATCAATTAGAGGTCGTGCCTGTCACCTATGGTGCACAATAGTTTGCAGACTTTTGCAGACTTCAAAGCTCATATGCACAACATCTATATCAGGGCGCAAAGGGATCCGACGAAGCAGTGGATGAAACTACCATTTGTTACCAATGATGACATGATTTTTACTGTCTTGGAGACATGGCCTCCCAAATGACGCACCCTAGAACTGGCAGAACTGGGGAAGGCGATAACCCAGAAGAAAAAGGATGATGCTAAGTTGCGCGTCACTCAATTGGCAGAGAAAAGGGAGAATGAAAAAGCAGTAGTTGAGGTTAGGGATACGCGAGAAGTGACACAGAAAGCTGCAAAGCAGAAAAAGGCTACAGAAGTAGTAGTAGCAGCACAAGTAGCAGAGGAAACAACAACATAGACAAATGAGGGCCAATCAACATCCTCAGGGTAGGAGGTAGAGGAAACAGAAACAACAAAAGGGAGCACAGACCCAAGGTCCGTGTCCACACAGTTAAAGCGCCTGTGCATCGCAGAGAGATCGGGCCCAAGGAAGAAGGTCAAGGCCTCAAAGTTGGCCATTGACCCGATCACCTTAACCGAAGGTAATCTCCATGACATCAACGAGACAGTCCGTGATGTCACAGGTGAAGCACTTCAGGAGTTCATGAAGGAGCATCAAACTATGTTGGGGGCCCTCAGGATGCGTTGCAGGAGTTACAAATACGGCCCCCTCAGGAAGGTACCTTGTCAACACATATCGCAGCAGGAACTTCAGCAGCAGAGAAGATGTTGCACGCAAGGATGGAAAACACAATAGTGTTGCCAGAGGGAGACCTAGTGTCATCCAATGCGATGGATCGGTTGTTGCTTAGCATGATGAAAGACCTTGGCCTTAACCTGGTTGCCCTTCCCCAAGAAATGTTGTATCAGTTACAAGATGAGATAACGACAAAGCTGCGGGTCAGGGAGAGTCGCACGATCCACGTTCTTAGCGAGCATAAAATAAACATAGAATAGCTCAACTTGCAGCGTGACAAATTGGTGTCACAGAATCAACAGTTGGTGCAAATGGTAGATGACGCTTGCCGACGCGTCCCGGAGTTGGACATCGCAGCAGATCTATCGGTAGAAGTGCGGATCCACAGTTTGGAAACTAGAGTCCGCGAGGCCAGGGAAGAGATGACAAAGGTGAAATTGGAGTTGAACCTCCAGATAGCTGAGTTGAGTCATAGGGCTATCCGCGAATTGTGGGTGAAAAATGTATGTTAGAGTCATAGGGCTATTTTCCATAAGTTTGAATGTATTGTCGGCCTACCCATGGTCTGTGGACCATGGGATTATATAAATAGAGCAAGGCTCTAAGTTGTAAAGAGAACATGAGATCATAGAAGCTAATGGATAGAATGAGATAGAAAAGCATAAAATAAGAGTCTAAGTGTGGTTTGTGTCATAGTCGTAGGAAGAGGCTCTACAACTGAGTGCACAGAGGCTTAGTAGAGTCTGCAGTTGAGTGCATAGAGACCTAGTAGGGTCTGTAGCTGAATGCAAGGACCCCTGCAGCTCAGTGCGCAGGGTAGAGTTGAGTTTGTAACCAGAGAAGAGATTAATAAATAAAGGTTTTGTTACCAATTTTGTGCATCTATTCTGACTTATTACATGTTTGATGTCATTTGCAATTATGTTGTTTATTTACTGTGTGCACTTGTATGAATTGTGAATATTGTTAAGTACAACTTAAAGCATACAAATAAGCTAAGTAATGAAATAATATGGGGTTACTAGTAAGGACTTGGGTAATAACACTGTTCGGCCCCCAAGAAGGGCTGCACAAAAGCAGTATCTCAGGATGCAAGGTTGTTGGCTTAGTGGGGCCTGACCCAGGTTCGGAAGTGATTTAGCCAAGAAAATCTCGGTACTACTGGCCCTTTCAACAATAATCCATAGAGCGTAGACTGAGATCTCACCTGAAGTAGTATGGGAGGGTTTTGGAACTAGTTTTCCGCACCCTAGGGATGTCTTGATGAAGTTTTTAGAGGTTCGCGGTCCGACCCTACACGCTTGCACTACTCCATGCAACTGTCTATCCTTTGTGACTTGTACCACTACCTCTGCGCACCTCTATAAGGGCACAGAGAAGGTCCTACCTTGATCTCTATTCTTACCGCGCTATTATATTAGTGCTTAACTTAACTTGTGAGGGCCCAATATTCTTATTACTTCATTCAACATTCAGGTAAGTGCGTATAATCATAAACTGTATAAATGCATAAAGATAAACAGAAACATAGATGCACAATATTCCGAATCAAACTTATCTTTATTAGTATTCTTTTTCAAGTACAATCCCACTTATAGACCCGAATCTGCCCTGTGCACTCAGCTACAGGGGTCCGCGCACTCAATTGCAGACTCTACTAGGCCTCTTCGCACTCAGCTGCAGAGCCTCTTCCTACTACTATGACCCAGTACACTTCAACCTTCCCTCTATTCTCTTACCATGCCTTCGCTATTCTATCTATTCCGTGCTTGCCCCCAGAAAAAATATCTTTACACTTAGAGCCTCACTCTATTTATACAATCCCATGGTCCACAGACCATGGGTAGGCCGACACAGCTTTACATTATTTTACAATTATTAGGGCAGACAACCCTATGACTCGTCCTAGGCTTTCGCGCTCTGTGCCTGTAATTCGCGGAGTCTTACAATACAATTGACCAAAACTCGGGCTTTAAGCCCCAAAACCTACTGCGAGGGATCCCATGCCCAACAGGCCCCCAACACAATCATCGTGACTCGTCCCAAGTCACTCTGTGGGTGCAGCGATCATGGCGTAAAACCCCTCCAATTGTGCCTGTGCTGCGTGAAGGTCCGTAGTGCACCGTTCTATCGTCTACTAGATCTGATCCATTTCTGCTTCTGAATCATCTACGTCTAGCTCAATTTTCTTCTTTGGTATCGACATCTAGTGCTTGTGTTTATAGTTTCGCACCACTATTCGGCTTCTCGAGTCATAAAGACTATGCTCCGGTCGGTGAGTTAGATAGCGAACCCACCCATGTAGGGCTTCAGGCGACTGTTGGCTAACTAGCTAGACTGAGCCTCCGTCTGTGACCTCTTTTACCACATATGGTCCCAACCAATGCATTTTTAATTTTACGGGAAATTTTTCAAACTTGCTGTCATACAGAAACACTAAATCATTTACCTTGAAGGTGTACAACTTGATATGGCGGTCATGCTAGGCTTTCTCATGCTGCTTTCCTTGAGGTTTGATTGGGCCTACAAAGTCGATTGCCATTTCTCAAATGGCTACAATGTCATTTGGGGATTTAATGACATCCTGTCCCTCCATGATGGTTTTCCCATCCTTTGACATATATCGCAGGCCTTACAATGCGCTTTCGAATCATGGTGCGGGGTCGGCCACCATAACCCTGCGCGAAGAATCTTTGGTGCAGTTGTACGTCCTACAACATCACCATGTGCTTTTGTGAGGATATGTCCTCGCTAAAATTCGTGTACATATCTTCGCAATATCTCACCAGTGTCCATCTTATAGAGGTGCCCCGTGATGATAGAAAAGTCCGTCGTGCACAACACCAATTCCTTATTCTGTTGAATTGAGTACTCCTTTGGTGTAGTCCTTGTTGTTATAAAATGGATTATATCTTCGAAGTGTCCATCCGTGTTGGGTACTACAAAGATCTGTGCATCCAGTAGTCCCTCCTCCAAATTTGTTGGTTCCTCACCTGTCTCAATTCGTGACAAGTGGTCTGGTCCTACGTTTAAGCATCTCGACTTGACTATGACCTCAAAATCATATTCTTGAAATAGTAAGAGCCATCTACATAGGTGCCCCCCCAACACAGGCTTGTTCACCAAGTATTTCAATGCGGAATGATCGGTATACATCTTAAAATGTCTTCCAAGTAAATAGTGTTGGTATTTCTAGAGCGCGTACACCATTGCCAACCCCTCGCATATGGTGGTAGAGAAGTTCTTTTCTGCTTTGGACAATCTTTGACTCACAAACTTGATCGGGTGATCCACACCCTCCATGCCCTCCTGTGTGAGTATGGCTCCCAACGCGATACATGATGCATCAACATGTACATGAAATTCCATGTCCCATTTAGGGAAGACCAAAATTGGCATGTAGGCTAGTTTCCCCTTTAGGACATCCAAACTATTCATGCAATCATCATTCCAGTAGTATGTCACATATTTTTTCAATAGCTTTTCCATTGGCATGATTATTTGGGCATAACTCTTGATAAACTTCCTATAGTATCTAGTGTGCCCCAACGTAGCGCGTAACTATTTGACACTGTGTGGTGCTTCCAGATTCAGAATAACAACAATCTTCGTAGGGTCCACTATCAATCCTTGTTTGCAAGCCACATGGCCTAGCAGGTTTCCAAAGGGAAGGAGGAAGGTGCACTTTTTAAGATTCAACACAATCTAGTGTCGGCGGTAAGTATCCATTATCAATAGTAAGCTCGCTACATGGTGCTTAACTAATCCAAAGATAGTCCAATCATCCAGATAGACCTCCAAGAACTTGTGGATGCATTCTTTGAATTCCACCACCATTATGCGCGAGAATATCGTTGGCGTGTTCTTTAGTCCAAAGGGCATAACGGTGTATTGAAAGCAGCCCCATTCTGTTGTGAAGGTTGTTTTTCTCCTATCTTCCGGTGCGATCTTAATCTGATGGTGCCCTGGGAAGCAATCCGTAAATGAGGAAGATTCCTGACTACCAAAATTCTCCAATACCTCGTATGTGAATGGTGTCGGGAATGGATTGTGAACACAGGCGTTGTTGATCTTCCTAAGGTCCACGCATATTCTTATTTCACCTTTTTGTTTTTTCTCTTGCACTACCATAGGATCCACCCAATCAGATTCTTCCACTAGTTCAATAATTCTAACTGCAAGCATTTTATCTAGTTCGTCACAAACCTTTTCTTTATACTTTGGGTTCAAGTGGTAAGGTCGTTGCTTAACTAGCTTCACATTCGGTTTCAAAGTGATCTTCATCATCCCTAAGTCGCCAATGATCCCTTTTAAGTCTGTGATTTTGGTCGAGAACAAGTCTTGATATTCACGTAGTAATTCAGTGAGCTTAGCTACCATAACATCATCCCAATAGTCTCCAAGCATCACATAATTTAGCTCTAGTTCTATGCCAATGTTTACCTGCTTTGTTTTTAGCGGTGCAATGATGTCGGGATCCTCAATTGATGGTCCTCAAACCTCGTGACAACCTTTAGTTTCTGGAATATAAATATTTTGGGGGTCTTCATCATCCTCCTCCACCTACACGTTATAACATTATAGAGCGCTGCTTAACTGGGTTGCCCATACTGGTTGTATCATTTTCAATGGCTCCTATGGTATTTTGAAGATGGCGACTTTTACTACTTGCAGTGCATCATCAATAGTATCTGACCATTGGTCTTCAAATGTGAATGTTAACAAAAAGCCTTTGGGCAAGACATCCATTCACCTGTACCATGTCGGAGTTCTATCTCCGTATACTAGTTCATGGGTATGACATCCAAGGTATGGTAGAATAAGTGTACCCATTCGGGTTGTGGTTCTTCCGCATAGACCTTGGTCCATTTCGCAAGGTGTGTACGTGGGTCATCTCATCCATCATATTTCTCTTCTAATTGCAGCTGCAGCTTCCAAACCTAAGGTGCATCATCCTTCTAGATGTGTACCCCACCAGTCCTCAAATTTTTCTTGATGTGTACCCCACCATTGTACGGTTGTTGCGTGCAGTGCCCAATTTAACACATTGAACGACTATTGTTCCGGTACTGCGCTTTCAAATTTTCTCAAGAATTCATCCACTGCTCTCAATCCATCATATGTTGGTATCTCTCGTGCCTCTATTTTCATGCAACGCAATGATCTAATCATCATGTTGCAATTCAGCATTGTCACTTCATGCAACCGATTCTGCCAGCGCTCTACTTCTCCATCTGAATCGAAGTGTAGGAGCTTCCGCGCTCCCACGAGATCCTCTCATCTGCAGTTAGATTCACCCAATCCTAGTCTCGTGTAGTTATCTTGTAAATAAAATCAAGATCATCATCGCTATCATCCTCGCGCACTAGTTCAATGTAGCACGCTCCTTCGGCTAGCTCCAGTGGGACTACTACACGTAATGAATTTTTCTCGAAGATCATCTTGCGCTTCTTCACGTTGATGACTCCATTCATATTGGTGGCCTAGTCTATTCCTAATAACGCGAGATAGGGATTTCTGTCATTGACAATCTCTATTACTTCAAAATCCGTCTGTGTGCTCGCGCCTTCAATATCAACTGTTACCCCTTGCAACCTTCCCATGGGAAAAATATTCTATTTGTTCACCATTCGTAATTGAATAGTGGACCACTGTAATGTGGGCCTGCCCATACGTTCCCATGTTTGCTTTGGTAATACATTTGCATTCGAACCAAGATCTAGGATTCCATTTCATATTACCCATTCTATGTAGTCAACCTCATTTCTCTTCCAGTGTGCAGTGCATGCTTCTCCAATTTCTAGACGACGTGTGGTTCCCCTGACCCCGCACACCTGGTGATAAGTTCCTGTAGTCCTTTAACCAACTTGTTGTCATGTAACAGTTTCATGCATGTCTCCAGAAAGGTAGTAAGCATTAAAGGATCCATTCTTGGCTCTGGTTGATCCTTACTTCCTGAAGTGAAGGCCTTCGTGAAGCTCTTCTTAGCTTCCATTAATGTCTCCTTTGCACTTTCTAAGTCAAACTCGAGTTCCTTTGCAGGAGCCTTGTGAACCCATGTACTTTCCTCTGTCTGCTTTCCCTTATCCTCTCCTGTAGTCGCACCACTTCTGAGCATCGTGTTTACATTTGGGTCCTCTTCGCGTGGTTCAGATCTCATCATTTATATATTCTGAGTCAGGGGAGGCTGGAATACCCCTTTTTCACACATGTTTGTGATCAACGTAGGACAGTCTATTGTTTCATGATCAAACTAAGCACAATACATATAGGATATCCTCGTTGGGGTTGGTACAGTCGTGGGCATAGTGCCCTGGTCCTCCGCAATTGTAACAAATTAACTGTCTGCAGCCCCTTCCTGGTCCCATTCCTCCTCATCCTCGACCTCACCCCTGAAATCCAACACACACCATCCCCGCATCTGTGTCGAGGGCTCGCGTTTCAGTCTGCATTCTATAGGATAGGGTCTGATCCATCGTTAGCTTGTAACTGCAGCAAGTGTGCTCGTCATTGCCTACCGACCTACAAAAATTACAAAAGAATTGTTGGGTGTCTGTGTATATTTCGACAACAAATGACAATTGTCTGTTGTGTGCTTCCCTCCTATCTGATAGATCATGCATCATAAAGATGGTTCCGCGCTCGGCCCCACCTGCACCTCCGGTCTCAACAACACTATCCCTCCTCTTGCCAAGTAGTTCGCGAACACTAGACAGTGATCCTTGTCATGACCATGGCCTTTGCATTTTATGCACCATACTTCCTCATGCACC
Source organism: Pinus taeda (assembly GCA_000404065.3). Lineage (NCBI taxonomy): Eukaryota > Viridiplantae > Streptophyta > Pinopsida > Pinales > Pinaceae > Pinus > Pinus taeda. The sequence goes on along the minus strand of APFE031245202.1, from coordinate 97,757 downwards.
TTTGACCGCGGTGCCCTATCCTATTTCAAGCATTGCATTTCCAAGGAAAGATTTTGTAGTTGTGCGTGGATTTGCTGAAATCCCAACCCAGGATCCTATATCGGGGTCTCATGTAATCTCATTGCCATCTCCAATGCTTCAGCCTGGGTAGAAAGTTTCTGCTGTGACAGCGCCATCCTCAATTGTGGCGTTAGAGATGCTACAAACCATGTGTGATGCTGTGCATCCGTTAATGTCATGTTGGCCTCATGGATCATACTCTTTAGCCTTTGGTCCAAATCCCAAGGGGTCTTGCCCGGAAGCAACGCGATCTCTTTAAACCTGATGATTGACTATGTCTCTTATTTTGGCTTGCTAAATTCTCTGTTCAACACATTTTGGATCTCTGCTATCCCTGTGTTTGGGTGGTCGTTAGAGTGCTTGATGTACCACATTAATGCGCGATCTTGCAACGTGCTCACCAATGTAGCCCTCTTAATGTTGTCATCTGTGACAGCTTGTGATTCCCATACTACTCTTACCACGAACTAGAATTGGTCTGGATCCTCATTCCCTACTCCTCTGAATACTGGTAGTTTGATTTTGCTTGCCATACTAAACCATGGAGGTGGTGGAGGTGGATTGGGTGGAGATGCAGGTGAAGGAGGTGAAATGAGTGGTGGTGTGGGTGGTAACTATGGAATCCACTGCCTTATCAAGCTGACCACACTTCTCAAAGAAACTTTCACAAGCTCATCCTCACTCTCATGTGAGGGTGAAATTAAGGGACTGTTTTCTAATTCTTCACTACTTCCTCTTCTGTATATTCTTCCACTCCACGTAGTCCCAAACATTAATTTATTCACATAACCTGGTTTTCACATGACAATGTCTTAATCCAGGTATTCAAAGATTTAATATACTTACCTCGCGGTCCCTTGAGAAAACGTCACTCTGCCTCACTGTAACTGATGGACGTATCCATCGTGAACTTGGTGATAAATCCTCCTATTATTTGGTCGAGCGAGTGGTCCATAGCTCACACTATCTTATCTTCTGAGGCTTCCAGTCTGCACACTAATTCCAGAGTCCATACTATCAGTTGGTCGAGCCTACACCTTCCCTAGCTGTTGGAAAACCTCGCGATCCACTCATACAGTTCAAGAGGAATGGATGCAAAGAAAATCTCGTGGATTTCTGTATACGCGTAGCAATCCAACCAATTTTTCTCAAATACTTGCGGAGTTCTATTTTCCTGTGTCGCGAACTCTTGAATCTTCTTGTCCAACCACTCTTCAATTTCCTTCTTTGTTGGGTTCTAGTGGCACAACATCAAAAATCCCTTATGTAGATCTCAGTCCTGGCAACAGAACCATTTGTTGGCTTAGTTGGCTTGACCCAGGTTCGGAAGTGATTTAGCCAAGCAAATCTTGGTACTACTGGCCCTTTCGGTAACAGTCCATGGAGCACAGACTGAGGTCTCACCCGAAGTAGTATGGAGGGTGCTGGAACTAGGTTTTTTCACCCTAGGGATATCTTGATGAAGTTTCTGGAGGTTCGCGGTCTGACCCTTCGCACTTGCGCTACTCCACGCAACTATCTATCCTTCGGGACCTATGTCACTACCTCCGCGCACCTCTATAAGGGCACGAAGAAAGACCTACCCTGATCTCTATTCTTACTGTGCTATTATATTAGAGCTTAACTTAACTTGTGAGGGCCCAATATTCTTATTACTTCATTCAACATTCAGGTAAGTGTGCATAATCATAAATAGTATAAATGCATAAAGATAAACAGAAACATAGATGCACAATATTCTGAATCAAACTTATGTTTATTAGTATTCTTTTTCAAGTACAATCCCACTTACAGACCCGACTTTGCCCTGTGCACTCAACTGCAGAGCCTCTTCCTACTACTATGATCCAATATGCTTCAACCTTCCCTCTAGTCTCTTACCATGCCTTCACTGTTTTATCTATTCCGTGCTTTCCCCCAGAAAAAATATCTTTACACTTAGAGCCTTGCTCTATTTATACAATCCCATAGTTTATAGACCATGGGTAAGCCAACACAACTTTACATTATTTTACAATTATTAGGGCAGACAACCCTATGACTCATCCTAGACTTTCATGCTCCGTGCCCACACTTTGCGGAGTCTTACAATACAATTGATGAAAACTCAGGCTTTAAGTCCCAAAACCTGCTACGGGGGATCCCATGCCCAACAGAGGTACAGGGAAGTGTGCATAGTGATGTGCACGCAAGGTTGAACTGTGGACCACTTGAACCCATTAGACATCCCCAAGGTGCAAAAACCTAGTTCTAGCACCCTCCCATACTACTTCGGGTGAGACCTAAGTCCATACTTTGCGGATTGTTTGCGAAAGGACTAGTAGTATCGGTATTTGTTTGGCTAAATCACCTTTAAAATTGGGTTAGGGCCCAACAAGCCAATAGTAGTGATGGCCCAAGTGGAAGTCAATGGTAGCTGCAGGCTTCATATAAAATAATCATCTTGGTGGTTGTGATTTTAGCTGTCAGGAGAATCGAGGAGAAAAATAGTGGCAAATATTTTGGAGCCATCTTAGAGGTAGCAGATGGGATCAAAGCCTACATTAGACCCTCTCCATTGGAAATTTCTCTAGAAGAGATTTCCAATGATATGCGAAAGTCAAAAAATGGACTTCTAGATAAAAACTTATGGCTTACCGATGTTTAGGGACTTGAAGTCCTAAGAAAGATGGAATATCGGAGGTCAGCATATCGGCACATCAGGATATCAAAACCCTAGAGATTGGTGTATCAACACATCGAAATGTTGAAGGTAGGCATATTGGCGATATCAGAATATCAGATGTGTAGTATATCAAAGCAGGTTGTATCAGAGGTTGGAGGATATCTGAATCCCCAAGATTGGTGTATCAGAACATCGGCATATCGGGGATCACAAAATCAAAACTTCTTCAAGTGGGGAACCTTTAAAAAGTTTTGATATCGATAAATTCCAATAAGCCTTTAAATGAGCTGAGGAATGCCAAAAGAAAATTAACAAAGGATTTTGGTGCAAAACCAAGGTTGAAGGGTCCCCCTTCTCTCTCCTCTAGCCGAATACATGGCAGCATATGATTGGGTCTGATAAGATATAGTGGTAGCTGACATCATCATGACGTGGTAGTGCAACAGGACACATGGAAGACATATTTACCTATTTTGGGTGGTCTAATGGGCCAGAACCGAGTGACACGTGTCACCCCTAAGGAGTCACCACGTGGCAGTGATGACATCATATTGGAGCTCAACAATCGGAGGTTAACATATCAGAACTCTAGAGTAGTTGGAGTTTGGAAAAGTTATAATAAAGGGGGCTTCTGATATTGGGTAGGCTCTTAGTCTTATAAATCCATAGAGCCAAGCATGCAGAGATGCAAAGGATGATTGGTCCCCGATAAGAATAAAATGCCGTAGCACCTTAATGCTAAGCAACATGTCACAAGCATCGGTCCTATGATGAGAAATGTGGTGAGGGCTAAGCATAAGGAGCTAAGGTGCAATAAGAATTTCGCAAAAGTTACAATTCAAAGGGGCTCCGATATGGCATTAAGATGATGGACACTAGCCTGGTCATATGAGAAAGCAAATGCCAAGGGAGCTAAGCACCCAGGGTCTGAGGAGTATTAGAACTTTGCACCACTATGGTGTAACAATGTGGAATTTCTTCGATAATACAGTACAGGGAATTAAAGGTGAATGGGTTGACAACTGTGAGATTAAATGTAGGAATAGGGGAGTTGGTCTCAGGTGTAATGCCAACTGTCAAAGATTGCTGGGTCAAGGCAGCAAGGACAATGATCTTCAGGAAAGAGTGTTGAATCTACCTTGGGGTGAGACAAGCCATCTTTGTGCTCTGATGCATGTCTTCAGTGAGCTAAATGGATGTATGGGACTCATGAAGTACTATATAGGTCAACTGAGAATTAATTTCTTAGAATGGAGCTCCATACAGCCAGGTGATGAAGGACTATAAGGTTGATCACTGTTTATGCATTGCGATAAGAAACAAATAGAAGATGCAACAATGACAAGGAAGGCCATGCCTAAGTACAATTGAGAAGCCATGCCAAAGTACAACCAAGACTATTCGAAACCATGAATAGGAATGGAGAGCCTCAGTGATAGGAGATATGTTCACAAAGAGGATTATGCCTAATTAGATTGTACATGTGGACTAAGAATTCATTCACAGTATGGAGAAACTGCCAGGTGCCCATTCTCATTTTTAATGCGTTGATAGATGTTGGCTTAAGTGGGCCTAACCTAGTTTCGGAGTTAATTAGCCAAACAAATCCCTACACTACCGGCCCTTTCGGTAATAGCTCGTAGAGCGCTGACTGAGCTCTCACCCAAAGTAGTATGGGGGGATGCTGGAACCAATTTTTCGCACCCTCGAGATGTCTGAGGGGTCAATTTAGTCCATCTATGAATACCTTCACATAGCTCACTTTGTGCATTGTCCTGACTTGCAAGACCTTCGCGATATGCTATAATAACATTCGTGCAGCCATAACCAGGGGCTAAGGAGCTTTCGCGCTGCTAAGGTAACGATCTGCTCTATTTCCCCAAGTTACACCACAGATCTTACTTATCTTCTTATAATTGTTAGTTAACTTCACGTAAGTAGATACTTTATCTTATGTTCACTTAATCAACAAAATCATATATGTTCACACATTATATAAAATCAGAAATGTAATTTATACCCAATACATTCAATGCCGAAAACAGTAAATAATTACACAAGAATGGTAAAAAACTTCTCTTTATTAATGCTTCAATCGGTTACAGACTCAACCTGCCCTGCGCACTCAGCTACAGGGGTCTGTACACTCAGTTGCAGACTACTAGGCCTCTGCACACTCAGCTGCAGAGCCGTCTCCTACCCTACGACCCAACGACTTGACTCTACACTTAGATAAGACTCAATTCTTCATCCTTTCTTTCTCAATTAATCCCTTATTTACAACTTAGAGCCTTGCTCTATTTATACAATCCCATGGTCCGTGGACCATGGGTGGATCTCTAAAGCTGACATTACATTACAAAAAAGAGGGCGGACAACCCTATGACTCATTTACAAGTTTGCGCTCCGTGCCCACAAAATGCGGAGTCTTTACATTGGATTTAGTCAATATCTGGGATTTAAGACACAAAACTCCCCTTGGGGGATCCTGTGCCCAATAGGCCCCTAACACAAACATCGTGACTTTCCCTTGAGTCACTCTGTCAGTGCAGAGATCTTCACACGGAGACCTTGCAACTTTTCCCGGACCACTACAAGGTTGGCTGCTCGTTATAGTTCCTAAATGCATTGTTTAGAGATTGTTGTAGCTGAACTGCTCCCCTGTACCTATTTTTAGTCCCGTGCCTCTTTTTAGCTACCTAGAGAACTAAGATTATGCTTATGTTAGCTAGTCAAATAGCCGAGCCACCCGTGTATGGCTTCAACTAACTGCCATTCACTTTTCCTGGGAAAGGTTCGCCATTTAACTTTACCAACTGCACCGAACCACCCTTTGTGATTTCCTTAATAACATACGATCCCATCCCATACAGCAAAGTGAGGCACTCTTGATGGTGGTGCCCAAGTCTATCAATGTAATCGCGCTCTTCTTGTTCTATCACCCCGATTTTTTATCAAGAAAGTATGTCTTTATTTCTTCCTCAAGCTTCTGGACTTCTACTTCCACTAGGGTGCTTTTCTCCATCAACTGAGCTATTTCATTCATGAGTTCTTGGAGCCTAAGATCACCCTACTGGATCTCTTCATTAGGTCCCAAGTGTTCTTCTTCGAGTTCTTCCAACTGCACGATCCCTTCTTCCAAGGCTGTGTGATTTGTCATATCCATGCTACTATGCGCGGACTAGGCATGATATACTCCATCGACATTATGACGTTCACTCCAGAGGCCAGCCTAGAAGGCATCTATCTCATGAGTTTCTTGCACACTATCCTATAAGCCCATAAAACTGCTGGTATGCGCAGGTCCCAATCACTTCACTACGCACTACATACCTTGTTCAGTGCTTCGCTCACCTTGTTAAATGCTTCCACGTGGATAACCTTATATGCAATCATTCTCTCCACATTCTATCATTTCAATTTGAGGAGCCATTGGCACATTTTCCTCCTGACACATGCTTATTGACCGTATCTCTCAACGCGAAGTTCATATGCATCCGCTTAGGTTGTTTTCCATATGCCTACACCCATCGGGACAGTTGCGAGTGCGGGCCATCCCATCCATTGTATTTATCGGTGAATCGCACCCTAGGCTTTCCAAACCACGTGTGCATCATTCTCATACATTCACGGCAGTCCTCAAAGCTCCCTTTGTGTGTACCTCACCACCTTGCGGGTGTAGTGAGCAGTACCCAATTCAAGGCCTAGAAACGTTGCTTTTCTGGTAGCTCCTTTTCAAATTTGTCCAAGAAGGTATCTACCTCACTTAACCTGTCATAAGTAGGCAGATCCCTCACTTTTGTCGATATGCAATGCAGTGATCTTGTCATCATATTATAGTTCAGCGTGGTTACCTCGTGTAACTGGTTCTACCATCGCTCTATCTCCTCATCAGAATCTGACATACAAGAGCTTTCACACACCCATGAGATTCGTTTGTCTGCAGTGGGATTTACCCAATCTTGTTCTCACATGGTTATTTTGTAGATGTAGTCCAAATCATCATCATTGTCATAGTCATGCACCGGATCTATATAGCGCGATCCTTCAACAGGGTCCAAGGGTATAACTACGTGCAGAGACTTCTTCTCAAATATCATCTTGCGCTTCTTCAGATTAATCGCCTCATTCATGTCAGTGGCCCAATCAATTCCTAAGAGTGTGGGGTAGGGATTACTGTCATCAACAATCTCTATCACTTCAAAGTCTGCTATCACAGTTTCTCCCTCAATATCCATAGTGATTCCCTGCAATTTCCCCATAGGTTTTATCTTTTGCTAGTTCACCATTCACAACAGAATAGGAGACCATTGCAACGTAGGCCTCCCCATGAACTCCCATGTTTGCTTCAGCTGAATGTTCACGTCCGATCCTAAATCTAGAATTACTTGGTCCATCTCATATTCTCCAATCTATGTGGTTAACCTCATTTCTCTTCCCGTCCTTGTCTTATTCTTTCCAATCTTCTTGACTACATGTGGTTCTCCTGGCGTGGTCCCAATGCATCTGTTAATGAGTTCCTGCAATCCCTTTACAACTTTACTATCGCGCAGTAGCTTCATGCATGTTTCTAGGAATGTTGTAATCATAGATGGGTCCATTTTTGGCTTCGGTCTATCTTTGCTTCCTGAAGTGGAGGAATTAGCGAAGCTCTTCTTAGCTTCCATGAAGGTTTCCTTAGCTCGCTCCAAATAAAACTCTGCTTCTTTCGTCAAAGCTTTGCAAACCCAAGTACTATCTTTGGGCTATTTGCCTTTATCATCTCCCATCATGATTCCACTTCAGAGCACAATGTTCACATTTGGATCTTCCTCGCGTGGCTCAGACCTCATCATCTGTAGGTTTTGAGTCGGGGGAGACGATAGCGCTCCCTTGTCGCATATCCTAGCTATCAGCGTAGGACAATCCTCCATCTCATGATCAAACAAGGTACAATATAGACATGATGGACACGTTGGGTTCATACAATCACGGGCAAAATGTCCTGGACCTCCACAATTGTAGCATATCAACTGTCCGTGACCTCTTCCAAGTCCTCCTCCACCTCGGCCTTGTTTGTGCCCCTGAAATCCAGTTCGTGCCACTCCTACATTCTGGTCTAGGGGCCGTGATTTAGCTTGAACTCTGTAGGTGGGGTTTCTATCCATCATTAACTCATAGCTTCTACAAGTGCACTCATCGTGTCCCACTGATCTACAAAAGTTACAGAACAATTGCTGCAAATTCTGCATATATTTCTGTAACAAATGGCAGTTGTCCATAGCGTGTTTCCCTCGAATTTGGCAAATCGTGCACCAAAAAGCAGGCATCATGCTAGGTCTTGCTTGTGCCTGTAGTCCTAATGACATTGGTCCTCCTTCCATGATATAATTTGGGAACACTGGGACATGGCCCTTATCATGAACCTGGCCCTTGCATTTTACGCGCCACACCTCTTCGTGCACTTCTGGTCGAGCTGTCCTATCCTGTTTTAGACTCTACATCTCAAGGCATACTTTTTTCAATTGTGTGTGGATCTGCTGAACTCCCAAGTTAGGATCTTGCATCAAGGTCTCCCGCAGTCTCATCGCAATCTATAAGGACTCTACCTGAGTCGTTAACTTTTGTTGTGATATCGCACTTCTTAAATGTGGTGTTAGCGATGCTACAAACCATTTGCGATGTTGTCCATCGGTTAGATTAATATTAGCTTCGCGAATTGTACACTTCAACCTCTGATCCAACTTGCAAGGAGTCTCGCCTGGTAGCATCATAATTTCTTTGAACCCAATGATTGACTGTGTTCCATACTTTGGCCTGCTAAATTTTATGTTTAGCGCTGCTTGGATATCCGTGATTCCCATGTTCATATTTTCATTATAATGCTTAATATACCAGGTTAGTGCATGATCTTACAGAGTGCTAACCAACATTGCTTTCTTTATATTATCATCTATAACTCCCTGTGCTTCCCATATGGCTTTTATGATGAACCAAAGTTGGTCTCGATCCTCATTTCCTACTCCCTTGAACACAGGCAACTTTATCGTGCTTTCCATATTGACTCGCAGTGGTGGCAATGGTGGTACAAGTTAAGATGCAGGTGATGGTGGTGAAGCTAGTGGTGGTGTGGGTGGGGGTTGTATGTGCGGAATCCTCTGCCTTATCAAATGGATCGCACTTTGCGGAGAGACCTTCACGATCTCTTCCTCATCCCCTCGTAGAGGTGAAATCAAAGGGCTATTCTTTGGTCCCTTACTTCCTTCGTTTCTGTAGGTTTTTCTGCTTCACGTAGCTCTGAAGACCAAGGTAATTACATAACCCTCTTTTCACACAATGGCATTTTAGTCCAAGTATTCAAATACTTTACGTACTTACCTCGCTGTCCTTTGAGAAAGTTTCGCTCTGCCTCGTTGTAGCTAACTGAAGTGTCTACTGCGAATTCAGTAATGAATCCTCCTATAATCTGATCGAGCTAGTGATCAATAGCGTGCACAATTTGATCCTCTAATGGTTCCAATATGCACACCAACTCTGGGGTCCACACAATATGATTGTCGAGCTTCCACATTCCTTGGCTATTTTCTAGCTTTGCGATTCACTCGTACAACTCAGTAGGGAAAGATGTGAAAAAGATCTCGTCGATTTTTGTGTACAGGTAGCAATCTAACCACTCTTATTTTATCAGTCACACATTCCTATTCTCCTGTGCCGCAAACTCATGAATCCTCATGTCCAACCAAATTTAAATTTCCTTCTTAGTTGGAACCAATGGTACGACATCAGACATCTCTATGCAGATTCCAGTCCCAACAACTAAACCATTTGTTGGCTTGAGGGGGCCTAACCTAGGTTTAGAGTTAATTAGCCAAACAAATCCCTACACTACTGGCCCTTTTGGCAACAACTCACAGACTGTGGACTGAGGACTCACCCGAAGCATTATTGGGGGATATTGGAACCAAGTTTCTGCACCCTTGAGATATTTGAGGGGTTGATTTAGTCCAACTGTGAATACCTTCACTTAAGTCACTTTGTGCACTGTCCTGACCTATGAGACATTTGCAATCTTCTATAATTGCCTTCGTGTAGCCCTAACAAGGGGCCGAGGAGCTTTCCCATTGCTAAGGCAACAATCTGTTCTATTTCCCTAAGTTACACCAGGGATCTTACTTATCTTCTTATAACTGTTAGTGAACTTCATGTCAGCAAATAATTTATCTTATATTCACTTAATAAACACAATCATCTATGTTCATGCATCATATAACAACAAAAACATAATTTATACCCAACACGTTCAATGAAAAAAATAGTAAGTAATTACACAGGAATGGTAAAAAACTTCTCTTTATTAATGCTTCAATCGGTTATAGACTCAACCTACCCTGCGCACTTAGCTGCAGGGGTCTACGAACTCAGTTACAGACTACTAGGCCTCTATGCACTCAATTGTAGAGTCTTCTCCTACTCTACAACCCAACGACTCGACTCTACACTTAGATAAGGCTCAATTATTCATCCTTCCTTTCTTAATTGATCCCTTATTTACAAATTAGAGCCTTGCTCTATTTATACAATCCCATGGTCCACAGACCATGATTAGATCTCTAAAGCTGACATTACATGACAAAAATGAGGGTGGACAACCCTATGAATCATTTAGACGTTTGTTCTCCACGCCCACAAAATGCGAAGTCTTTACATCAGATTTAGTCAAAATCAGGGCTTTTAAGCCCCAAAACATCCCTTAGGGGATCTTGCGCCCAACAATCAAAACCAAGTCAGACATAACAACATAATGGAAAAGCTATGTTGAAGTACATTTGAGTAGTGTGAATACAGGACAAGAGTGGCAACATCGATCAGTGGGTAGTAGAGGAACAAAACCTAGGAGCTCAGACGAGAAAACTGGGGGGAAGCAACATTGTTGCTAGAGAGATAAGTAGAAACACTCTATGTGAGCACACCACTATGTGAGGCTCAGTGACTTTGTTCTCTAAAGAAAGGTCAAGAGTGCCTATGCAAAGGTAAGTGACCCCGAGAGAAGTTGCACTGTTGTATGGGAAAGGTTGAAGGTGCATCTGCAGAGAAACAAGGTCGAGAGATGTGTGTGTTGTGGAGAGCAAGAGGCCGAGAGTTGAGTACATGTAGTTGAAGAGAAGAGAGCAGAGAGGATTGTGTGACCTAGTTGAGCTAGTGAGTGTTGTGAGTGAAACAACGTGTTGTTGCAGATCATGTAGAGGGTTGAGAACATTAGAGTGTTGTGAGGAGTTGTGATGAGTGATTTTTGTTGAGCAGATCATTGTGCTTCTATAGAGTGAGCAGAGCAAGAAGAGGTGTAGAGAGTGTTGTGTGGATTGTGATGAGTTACTGTTTTTGAGAATATTACTGTTCTACTGCAGAGTGAGAAGAATGAGCAGAGAATAGAGATGAGATCAGGTAGAGTAGCCACCAATTACAGAGAACATTTAGTTCCTATTCGAATGTGGGTTGGAGCTTGCATACTGGAAGTTGGTGTTTCCATCTCCAGTGGGTACTTGAGAATGCTTGGGGGTTGGTGCCTCCTATAAGTTGTTGCTTGCATGAATCCAAGTAGCTTCAAGTTGGTGCTTCACATGGAGATTTTGGTAAGCTGGGAAGGTGTCTACAAAAGGATGGAGTTGGTGCTTCCTGCTAATGGGTGCTAGCAACCAATCAAAGGGAGTTGGTGCTTCCTATGAGTGGGTTCTTACAAAATAGATTGATGTAATATAGTAGGTGCTCTTATTTTACATCAATAACAACAACAAGCTTTGATGGTTTTTTCCCAAAAGGGTTTCCATGTAAAATCTCGTGTCTCATGTGTATGATGCTCATGATGTGTGATTGTATGTTGATTTGATATTGCTGCCTTATTATGTGTTGCTTCTAAGTATATTGATGGTTGCCAAGTTTGAATAAGAAAAGCAAATTGGCATAAAAAGTTTAAAATTATCCTGAACACTGATTCACTCCCCCTCTTAGTATTATCATTGTTTCCAACAATTGGTATCAAAGCCAAGTTCCTTCAAGAATAGCTTAATTGCTTGAAGGTAGATCAGAGGGAAACAATGGCTAATCAAGCTTGGCTAATAGTAGAAGGAGTTCCATTTTTAAATGGATCAGACTATGAGCTTTGGAAGGTTAGAATGGTATCATGTTTAATGGCCTTGGATGTTGATATGTGGCTCTTCGTATTGACGGAGAAAAGAGTGAGCAGAATGAAGAAGCCCAAAAGATTATCATGAAGGGGCTACCTAAGTCGGATGCTGATAAAGTGAGAAATTGTGAGTCAGTAAATGAAGTGTTGGACAAACTGCAATGTCTGTATGGTGGAGATAATCATGTGGTGCAAGAAAAGGTTGAGGAGCCCTACTTCTCTAGCAATGAACCAAAACATGGAGATGTTGCTTCTCATCACACTCTTGTTGATGATGAAGAAGTCTTAGAAGAGAAACCATGTTGCTTAGAAGGCATGTTATTGCTTTATGATAAATGTAAAGAAATAGGTCATTCATTATCTAGATGTTCATGTGAATCACTTGAAGATAGAGAGATCCATGAATCTAGTAGTTTTAATGAAGATAGACCCATTTTAGTAGAAATAGAAAATAAGGGATCCTCTGAAGAAGAAGATAGATTTTTGGTGTGCTCATCCGTAGGAGTAAATGAGAATACCGCAGGTAGTGATGATGAATGGATAACCCTTAGGCTTGTGGAAGATTCCATGGACATAGAGATGGCTTTAGATATTTGTGGTAACTCAGCTAGCATCTATGATACTGAAGAAAAGGATCTAGATGAAAGGATATTTTTTAGAAATAAGTTGAACTCAGCTCTAAAAGATATAAAGGACCTATCAGAGGAAACTATCGAGCGAGAGGAGTGACTGAAAATCTATGAGCTTGAGGATGAGAAGTTGAGAAAAATAATGGTTGAACTAAATGCTCAATAAGAAGAGGCTAGCAAACTAATTGGGATGTTAACCAATTAATTGAGTCAGAAGAAAACTTACTATAGGAGACTAAAATATGAGGTAGTCTCATTGAGACATGACTTAGAAAAGTAAAAAATATATTTTTCGCAATATCAAAATCTTGAGGAGAGAACAGAGACCTTGGATGAGATTCTTGTTAAGAGAAGATCCCCGCTCATCAAGGTTGGTTTGGGTTTCAAGGAAAAACCAAGCTCCAAGATTCTGAAGGTTGAAGGGTGAACATCCCATCTAATGGGAGTTCAAGATTCCAACAACAACAAAGAGAGAAAGGTTGTTGGACAACAACATCATCATGGAAAGAAGCAACAACAAGAGAATGAAAGGTATCAGCAGAAGGCTAAGAAGCAACAATCGGTAGTGCAACAGAAGAGAGCTAGGAAACTGCAAGAAAGGGTGCATGGAAACAATGCAAGCTATCATGGAAGGAACATGAAGAGCCAATAGAGGACCCTTCCTTCTCAAAGATAGAGCCTTCAAAGAAAGGGAAACCTTTGTCAACATAAGCCTTTTTATGGGTATTGTTTTTCTTGCAATAATTTTGAACATAAAGCCATAGACTGTAGATGACATGCAAGAAAACAAGATGTGTTGTGTAGAAGCATCCCAATAATGCACAAAAATTCTAGGAGAAGGCATGTTTCCTGTGATAGGAGTTTTGAAAAAGTGTTGTAAAAAAGAGTAACTGCTTTGCCCTAGTCTTAAGCTATGTTGAATGCTACAACTATGTAAATCTCAGGCACAATAGAGTTGGATGCAGAAATGAGAAGAAATGGCATTCTCCTCAGCATATGCATGTGAATGTAGCAGCTCAAGATTTGAAGAGAAGCACAAACAATGGAGTTGAGAAATATAGACTTGTCTTTAGTGCTCTGTGTCAAAAGAGAAAGTTGAAAAGAGGAGGAATAAATTAGAAGAATGATCCTCTTACCTGTGCGATGGACCTCTCTGTAAGGAAAAACGACATCAAGAGGATTTGAGTGAAGAAAGAGGAGGTGAAAGAGAAGTTTCCTCTACCCATGTACAACTGAGAGAAATCCCAAATATGGGAAAAGAAGATTATGGAGAGTAAAGTCTCTGTCGGGACCCAACCATTGAAGGTCTGGAAGAAGAAGGAGGATGATTTTCTCAAGGGGAGTAGACCCTTTGTTTCTCTTCAATGAAGGAAGAGAATGGCCTCAAGGGAGGCCGAATAAGTCAGATGTAGGAAGCTAAAAGGAGGGGACAAAAAGGTGCATATGATTGGTGAAGGTATGGTTGTGCTTTCTTGTTGATTACAAGAATAAATTGCTTATTTTGAATATATCAACATTGAAAAAGAGGAGTGCAACCAACATGAAGAGTACACAACAATATCTTATGTTGTGGGAAGAAGATGGGCTACAATTGAAGTGTGGAATGATAGGAAGCTGAGAGTCAAGTCAGGTCCACAGGATTAGTCCCCATGCAGAGGCAAGAAAGTAGTTGTAGGAGATCAAAGAGCATGGGTTCAAGGGGAGATGGTTTAATAAGTAGTAGCAATAAACAATTGGCAGCCTCAAAAGGGAAGATTGTTGAGAAAATGAAATGTATTCATCTAGTGTGAAATACCCTTAATTCATTTAAGTTGTGAGTTTTATTATGCATAAGAGTCTTGTGTTCATGAAAAACAATTGGTGCAAGATTTTCATGTCCCTTAACCCTCAATTGGTATCGCTATGTCAATTGATAGTTTGGGCTCATGTGGAGTAACTTTGTATGCAAATGGAAATTTATTTCTGAAAGAAAGTATTAGAGTTTGCCTGGTAGTGTATCCAATTTGTATCATTTTCTTTGGTGCAATTGATATTAGTTGAGAAGCAATCCCTATTGTGTAAGTATGATCTCAAGGGGAGAAGTGGAGATGCTAAAATGAAGTGAGCATAGTCTCGGAAGTAGCAACAATAGTGAAGTGGGAGCAGAAATGCATCACCATTAATTGGTATTTCTAGCAGCAACAATACCATGAGTAGTTTAATTGATATCATTTTATTTTTTTAATTTGGTACAAAATATGCATTAGTGGAGAGAGTACTCAGCTAGCAGCCATAAGGTGTCCAAAACTAGAGGCATTCATAATAGAGGTAGTATATGTTCAAGGGGAGCATATAACATATGCTCAGTTTATGGAACAACACCACCGACAATCCTGGAAGATATGTCTGTGAAGCAGATTGTACATCTCAATAATTAGACCTTGGTCTACACAGTCGATTATTACATGGGGAGAAAAAGGTAGCTTGTAGCCCCTTGCCATTGATTTCAAAGGGGGAGAGAATTTGTTGAGAAGTTGTGATGTCTTGTGTAGAATAAAGCAGGCCATTGGTGGCTCATGCCATGAGATGTGTGGAAGAAACATGAGGTTTGTCCATCAAATGAAGATAAGGATGAAGTGTTGTCATCAATGCCAAAGGGGTAGATTGTTGGACAGTTGGCATTGTATGGATGGCCAGTGGCCTACTGAAGGAATCTGCAAGTGTGTTGGCATTGTTGTCAACAGTCATGCTGGGGAGATGTGTTGGGCATTTGACATTGCCTAACTGTTGGCAGGAGCATTTCCTAACTATTGGAAGTAATGTTGACATTGATGTCAACTAGACTAAATTGGATGCTTTTCATAGCAACTGTTGGTAGTGATGGCTAAAAAGGAAGTCCATGGTAGCTACATGTTTCATATAAAATAATCACCTTGGTGGTTGTGATTTTAGCTGTCTGGAGAGGCAAGGAGAAAAATAGTGGTTGAGGTTTTGGAACCATATTAGGGGTAGAATATGGGCTTAAAGTCTACATTGAACCCTCTCCGTTGGAAAGTGCTCTGGAAGAGATTTCCAACAATATGTAGAAGTCCAAAAATGGATTCTTGGATCAAGCATTATGGCCTACTAATGTTCAGGGACTTGAAGTCCTAAGAACGCTAGAATATCGGAGGTCAGCGTATCGGCGCATCAGGATATTGGAATCCTAGAGATCAGCATATCAGTGCATCAGAATGTTGGAGGTCAACACATCAGTTATATCGGAATATCAAAGGGGTGGCATATCGAAGCAGGATGTATCGAAGGTTGGACGATATCGGAATCCTAGAGATCAACATATCAAAACATCAGCATATCGGGGATCACATTATCAAAACTTCTTCAAGTGAGGAACCTTTAAAAAGTTGCGATATTGATAAGTGCTGATAAGCCTTTAAAAGAACTGAGGAATGCCAAAATAAAATTAACAAAGAATTTTTGTGCAAAACCAAGGTTGATGGGTCCCCCTTTTCTCTCCTCTATCCGAACACATAGCAACATATGATTGGCTTTGATAAGCTATAGTGGCAGTTGACGTCAACATGACGTGGAAATACGTCACACACGTGGCAGGAATATTTACTCATGTTGGGTGGTCTAATGGGACAGAGATGAGTGACACGTGTCACCCTTAAGGAGTTACCATGTGGTAGTGGTGACATCATATCAAATCTCAACAATCAGAGGTTTACGATATCGGAACTCTAGAGAAGTTGGAGTTTGGAAAAGTTTTAATAAAGGGATATTCTAATAATGGGTAGGCTCTTGGGATTATAAATCCATAGATCCAGGTGTGTAGAGAAATTTCAAAGTAATACTAGCCCCCAATAAGAACAAAACTCCCTAACACCTTAATGCTAAGCGACAGGTCACAAGCCACAGTCTTGATGAGAAATGCAGTGAGGGCTAAACGGGAGGCATTAAGGTGTAATTGAAACTTTGCAGGAGTTATGATTTAAAGGGGGATCCGATATGACATTAAGCCAATGGAAACTGGCTCGGTCATATAAGAAAGTAAATTCTAAGGGATCTAAGTGCCAAGGGACTGAGGAGTATCAAAACTTTGCACAACTATGGTGTAACAATGTGGAATTTCTCTGATAAGACAATACAAAGAGTTAAAGGCATATGGGTTAGGAGCTACGAGATTGAATGCAGGAATAGAGGAGTTGGTCTTAGGAGTAATGGCATCTATAAAATATCGTCGAGTCAAGGCAGCAAGGACCACGATCTTTACAAAATATTGTTGAGTATGCCTTGAGGTGAGACAAACCATCTTTGTGCTTTGATGCACGTCTTCAGTAAGCTAAATGGATGTATGGGACTCATGAAATACTGCACAGGCCACTTGAGAATCAATTTCTCAACATGGAGCTCCACACAGTCAGGTGATGAAGGAATCCAAGGTCGATCACTGTTTCTGCACTGCAGCAAGAAACAGATAGAAGGTGCAACAATGGTAAGGAAGGCCATCCTTAAGTATAGTTGAGAATCCATACCAAAGTACAACCAAGACTATGTGAAACCATGAATAAGCATGGAGAGCCTCAGTGATAGGATATTTGTTCATAGAGAGGATTGTGCCTGGATGGAGTGTGCAGGTGGACTGAGAATTCATTCTCAGTATGGAGAAACTGTCAGGTGCCCATTCTCATGTTTAATGCATTGGAAGAGACCAATTCAAATGCAAGAATGGAATGGAAAAACCATGTTGAAGTACACTTAGGTAGTGTGAATACATGAAAGGAGTGGTAGTATTGATTAGTGTGTAGCAGAGGAATAAAACCCAGGAGCTCATATGAGAAAACTGGGGGGAAGAAGCACTCTTGCTAGAGATATAAGTGGAAACACTATGTGTGAGCGCGCTGCTATGTGAGGCTAAGCAAGCCTATTCTGCAGAGAAAGGCTGAGAGTGCCTATGCAAAGGTAAGTGACCCTAAGAGAAGTTGTGCTATTGTATGAGAAAGGCCGAAGGTTCATGCATATAGAAAGAAGGTTGACGGATGAGTGTGTGATGTGGAGAGAAAGAGGCCGAGAGTTGAGTGCATGCTGTTGAAGAGAAGAGAGTTTAGTGTGTACTAGGGAGAGCAAGAAGTTGAGAGATGAGTGCATGTAGTTTAAGAGAACAGAGTTGAGTGTGTACTGGGGAGAGCAAGAGGCCAAGAGCTAAGTGCATGCAGTTGAAGAGAAGAGAACATAGAGGATTGTGTGGCCTAGTTGAGCTGGTGAGTATTGTGAGTGAAACAATGTGTTGTTGTATATCATGTAGAGGGCAGAGAACATTGGAGTGTTGCGAGGAGTTGTGATGAGTGATTATTGTTGATCATATCAGTGTGCCTCTATAGAGTGAGTAGAGCAAGGAGAGGTGTAGAGAGAGCTACGTGGACTGTGATGAGTGACTATTGTTCAACAAATCAGTGTGCTATTATAGAGTAATAAGAATGACCAGAGAACAGAGTTGAGATTAGGTAGAGTGGTTGCTTGTTGTAGAGAACATCCAGTTCCTATTTGAGTGTTGGTTGGAGCTTGCATATAGGAATTTGGTGTTTCCATCTCTAGTGGGTTCTTAAGAAGGCTTGGGGGTTGGTGCCTCATGTAAGTTGGTGCTTGCATAAAACCAAGGAGCTTCAAGTTGGTGCTTGCAACAAATTTGTGAAGTTGGTCATTCACATGGTGATTCTGGTAAGCTAGACATGTGTTTACAAAAGGAGGGAGTTTGTACTTCATGCTAGTGGGTGCTAGCAAACAATCGAATTGAGTTGGTGATTCTTGTGAATCGGCGCTCACAAAACAAATTGATGTAATAGAGTAGGTGCTCTTATTTTACATCAATAACAACAACAAACTTTGGTGGTTTTTTACCGAAAGGGTTTCCATGTAAAACCTCATGTCTCATGTGTATCATGCTCATGGTGTGTGCTTGTATGTTTATTTCATATTGTTTCCTTATTATGTGTTTCAAATGAGTATATGTATGGTTTCCAAGTTTGAATAAGAAAAGTGAACTGGCATTAAATGTTTTAAATTAGCCTGAATATCGATTCACCCCCTCTCAGTATTATCATTGTTTCCAACCATACTACCCAAATAAGAGGCATATTTACTTATTATAAAATCTACATATTGTTAATTATCTTAAAAAACATCAATACCATTGTACAAAAACACTATTAAGGTTCTATAGACATTAAAGGCAGTGTCTAACTGTTATATTTTTTAGAGATTTTATTTATTGTTCATTACCACTCTATGGAGCTATGCGGAAAAACTATATGGAGGGGCAATGTATTCCTCCTTCCACACACTTCTACATCTTTCGCGCCATCTTGCAACATTTCTTTTGTGATTTTGTTGGAATGACAAGCTCCCCTTGTTCCATGTGCCAAGGTGAAGACAAGCATGAAGGCACAAACATGTAGGGACATGTCACATACCATAACATCACATTCAACTTCCAAGACTTACAATTACAAATTAACCCCAATATAATAAGGAATTCATGAATATTTAATGAACCAGGGTGCTAGCACCCTTTTATTTCCTTTCAAAAATAATAAAATATTTGTTTATAAGGAGAGCTTCAGCGTAAATCACATGATAAAGACCTTTGTCGACGCGTTTCGAACCAACCAGTGTGGTTCATCGTCAGGACAAGTTGAAGCAACAGATCCAGCCTAGCAAGATAAATAGTCCGAGCAGAGATTCCAACGTCTAATTTAACGGCTAACCTAACGGCTAATTTTTCTAATTGACCCAAGTCAAACTTATTTTAATATAATATCGCTATTGTTGTAAATTAATATTATTATAATTTATTTTATGGTACTAAGTTAAAATTAGGTCCAAGTTATATAAATGTATGGAAAATTAAAAATTAATTTTATAACCTATTTAAACTAATAATGTTATCTATAAATTATTAATAATATTATATGTATTAATTTAAATTAATTTTATGGGAAAAATCTAAATTAGGTCAGAATATCAATTCAAGGTTAGTTATGAAATTAATTTATTGATTAAATTAATTAAATTGATTATAATTTATATTTAAAATAAATTTTATAACTAATTCTTTATATATAAGTAATTTAATATTATAGTATTAATTTTTAAATTGGGAGGAAAAAACCAAATTAGTTAAGAATAATCAATACAGCGTTAGTTTTAAAAATTAATTTTAGATTATTTTTAAAATTATATTAATTTATATATATATATATATATATATATATATTTATATATATCAAATTATAAATTAAAATATTAGGATGGGGTTATATATAATAATATTACTTAATATATATGGTAATATAAATATACTAATACTAAGAGAATCTATCTTAGTTATAAAAATATGTTTATAATTTGAAAATTGGTTCAATAATTTATTATTTAATAAAAAGAAAGCTAATTAATTATTGAATTGTTATTTGTTTTAAGGATATATTTTATATTATTGTTATATTATTAGTATTAATTCATAGTTAATTCTATGTACAAAGATAAATTAGGTAAAACATATGACCAATACATAGTTTATAGGAAATTAAAACAATGAATTATTTAAATTAATCTTATAATTATAAATCCTATATGAATATCTATGACATAAAGAAGAAGAGAGAAAATCTTAAAGACCTAAATCGCCAACAACAAAAAGAAAAAAGAAAAAAGACTTGACCTGATATCTAGGCCCAAAGATATACAGGATTCTACAAAACGAACCCAACAAGAACACAAGAAGAGAAGAGGACAAGAGCTGAAGGAAACCCTAGATCAAAGGCACAAGAGGAAGAATCGGAAGGACCCTAAGGGAACTAAGCCAGATAAAGAACAAAGGGGGGGAAAGACACACTAAGAAGACAGGGCTGGGATCCAGCACCTGCTAACCTTCCAGCCATCATCTCTGTTGAGATTAATAGGCCTCTTTTCAATTTCTAACGCTTCCCTTAACTTCCGATGATGGAAATGCGCCACTTTGGCAATAACTTTGGCCTCCTCAATACAGACGTGATGGCTCGTCTTGTCCACATGCTCCGCTAAGGCCGAAGACTTAGTTCTCCCATGTCTCAGGTCAGCTGCATGTTCACAGATTCTTTGGTGAATGGAGCGCCCTGT
>APFE031245202.1:28628-77084 GCA_000404065.3 Pinus taeda | reverse complement strand
GAGGTGTACTGTATGTACTTAGGCAACTATTTCTTAAGCTTTTTTCGTTTTTAACTTTTTAAGTTTGTTTTCAAGTATATTTCTCCTACTGTGATGTGATGGAAATGAAATAAAGCGAGTGAAGTGTGTGAGATTGTGATGAGCTTTTTATAACTTAAAAGTATTCTATAAGAAAGCTTGAACAACAACTGAAATGAAATCAATTCTTAAAGGAAAATAAAGGCATCAAATAAAAGACTAATGACATTGGCCCAGTATCTCTACTGCTGCAAGAAAATGAAGATGAAATCTATGTCAAATAAAACTAAGCAATGTGAAACTAAAGTAAATCTACACAAAAGAAAGACTAGTCACAAATACTTTAGCTTCTTCTTAACCTCTTGTCTTTTAACTGAATATATCATGTGATAAACAATAAAAAATAAGCCAAGCAATTGTGAGTTCTTGAGCAACTAAACCAAGCTGTGCTAAGTGATATTTTGGTCCTCAATGAAGATATTAAATTATGAAGAAGGAACCATCAATAGATAAACAACTTGATGTCTAAAAGTAGAAAGCAACTATGCAAATTAACTAAATGATAGTAAGGAAATAAAGGCTGCAAAACAAGGAAGGTCAGCAACATAGACAAGATGATCACAAGTGTCACTAGTTGTGAAAAAGAAAAGAAAGAAACTGTCCCGAGCACACCTAAGAAACCTGCATAACACACTGATCAGTCATGGAAAAGTGCAGAAATATAAATAGGCAGAATTCAAAGTTTATATACAGCTATTATACATGATCAAAACATAGTAATCAAAGGCATTTTGTACAGCTATTATACATGAAATAAGAAAAAGAAATGCAGAAAATTAAAGAGTACTATACAGGCCTTCAATAAACAGGGGCCCTCTGCCTACTCCAGTTGGTTCAATGACCAATTACACGCTCAAATGGAAAACGGTCTTCTCATATATTATGCATTAAAATAGAACGTACAGTGAGAGTTCAAAATTACATATCGGCGGCTAACAACTAACTATCCAGCATTCAAAGACGCTTTATTTATAATAGAGGAAAGCAAACTAACTTAACGAAAACTAAGCTATTCGAGCAGCTATGCAAAAACACATAGTCTTGCTGCGTCCTCGGATTTAGGCAACGGTTGTTGTGGGCATTCAATCCGTTGTTGGATTCATGTTTCCCACTATCTTCGTGGATGAGGAAGGTGCCACCTATTCTTCACATGCTCTAAAACAGAACACGCAGATCCGTGCCACCGCCAATGACTTTTGTTGACCGTAGTTGCCTCCTCGTTGACCACGGGTTTTGATGACTGGTTTGGGTGAGCTGGAAGGACACACACCATGTCCTTGGTTCCACGAACTTTCCCATGTGGCTCTTCTTCCTGGAGGACACCTGGAACATATCATTTAATAAAATAGCTGCGGAATCCGGGGTTGGCTGCGGAAACCGGGATCAGCTGCGGAAATGTAGCACTTTGAACCAAAATTCTAAACCAAACACAGTCATTAGCATAATTAGCAAACCATGTAAAAAGTCCTAAAATACAATGATTTGAGAAATTTGATGGAGGGAATGAGTGGCAAAAGAAGGAAATGAATAGGAAAAGGAGGCTGAGAGGATGTATAAAGAAGTGTAGGTTTGAGGCTCAACACAGAGCTAAGTTGAGTAGAACTAGCAGAGCTAGCAAAGATGAGTAGAGCCAACAGAGCCAGAAGAGCTGAGCAGAGCCAGCAGAGCTGAGCAGAGCAGAACAGAGCCAACAGAGTAGAGCGGAGCTGAGCAGAGCTGGGTAGAGCAGTGCAGGGCACTGATGGCAGAAATAGTATCGTTGGTCATATGGATCATCGGATGGAGTTCTCCCTAGTTGAGAGGGAGTGTTAAAATTGGAAACTAGGGCCAAACTCCATGTGGGTCAGCTTATTTATGATGGTTGATATTTTTATTGGATCCCTCTCATCAAGAGGTGTAGGATTGATCTAAAGATCATCCGATTCTGATAAGTATTTATGGAGATATGAATTTATTTTGATTATGGAATTATTATCAAGCCGACTAGCAATTTGAGTAGGCTCAGAAGCCTAATAGACGTGTCTATTCATCATCTACATTTCAGTATAAATAGAAGAGGATTTGAAGTCTTTTGGCAACTCTCTTCAAGTGATCTCCTCTCCACGTATTGGGTTTTTGGAGAAGGAGATACACTATGGATTACATTGGCCTAGTATGATGATGCCCTAATGGAGAATGCAGTCATGAATCCATAGGCTATGGAGTTGTATTCATCTACGAATTAAGGAGCAAGTATATGAAGACGCAGGGACAGAAGTAGACGCAGTCAAATTATATGGAATCACTCAATCAATACACTATTCATAAAGAAATATAATACGTTATTCATGGAGCCCTAGCAGCAGTAAGCCACAGGCTTATGAGGATGCAAACAAAAACCTTGTACGCTAGACCCTTTGCGCTGTCATGGAAACATCTTACACACAATTACACTGATCATGACATTTATATGCAGGGAATAAAGTTATTAACACGCAGTTAATAAAGGGTCTATAGGTAGTTATGAAGATACCCTCACACGCAGTTCATATATCTATATATATATATATATATATATATATATATATATAAACACGTTGTTCAACATTGTTCATGTTATACACGTTGTTCATATGACATATACATACATTGTTCATGTTATATATTTACATGCTGTTAATATGACATATATACATGTCGTTCAACGTTGTTCATGTTATACACGTTGTTCATATGACATATACATACGTTGTTCATGTTATATATTTACACCCTGTTCATATGACTAATATATATGTTGTTCATGTTATGCATAGAGATATTCATATGCAGTCATAACTGCAGTCAAGGTATGGAGCCATTGTCAATTCCTGTATCCACAATCATGTATTGAACCAAAACATATAAACCGCATTCAGGCATTAGAAGAAGCTGTAGTCATAATTACTGTAGTTGTAGATCATATATGAAGCTCCGCATGCTTATGTATGATAATTTAGTAAGTCTACATGATATGATAAACCCTAGGAATACTTGCAGCAGTCTTGATGTATGATCACAACTGCTCGGTTTCAGTGGGATGAAGAAGATCTTGGCATATAGATCTCGGTGACATACATCTTGTACAACTATGACGTGAAGTATTAAATATGAACTCACAATGACAAGGATCATAAGAAATGATGGTTATAGTCTCAACATAATGAGAATGATAAGGATGATCAGTCTTAGATCATGATGGGCATGGGCAGCAAAATGATGATAATAGCAGATGAGAGCAGCTCAGTCATAGGGCTGCATGATGCAACATAAAAGGCAGCATGATGATGAATAAGATCATGGACATCGTTAGCATGATGATAATCATGATTAGTGTAGAATGGTGTAGTATGCAGTGGTGCAGCAAGTGGATCAGATGCAACACGATGATACGTGAAGGAGTCACCTTGGAGAATCAGTTGAAGCAACATGTCTTCAACTGATCTCATATAGATATAGAAAGTCAAAGTGTTGACTTCTGTTGTAAACGTACTATCTCTCTCTCTCTCTTTCTCTACTAAGCTTTGAAGAACATAAAGGTAGAATTGATCAAGGGTTTCCCCACATTGTGGGGTTTGTCCCTGGCTAGCACCACATCTTGTGTCCTCTTGTCTTGGCTTGTCTTCTGCGATTTATATTTATGTTCTATCTATAGTTTATCTTAATGCTGATGTGATTGCTAGCTGTGAAAATTTAAATAAATTGCTCTAGAATAGAACATACCTAAAATTAACAATATTTCCTCATGTAGACCAGCTCGTATTGTGTAGGGAAGATTCCCTCATATAGATTTTGGGAATATCACAGAATCCAACCCAAGAGAAAAAATGAAATCAACACACTTTAAAGATTATAAATGAAGAAAGAAAATGAAAACCAAAAAGAAAATGGAAATGGAAATGGCATGATTAAAAGAAAACTCCAACAAGGCCACTTATGAAAATAAGTATATATAAAAGCGAATATAGGATAGATGGCATGTGCCTTGAATGGACGACTTGAAGAATCTCATCATGGATAAGTTTCACAAAAGACGCTATTCAGGTCATATTAGTTATAAAAAAAATGATAAAAACTTTGAACATGGCTAGGAATGAAAAATAAAGTTGTTGATTACATTGCTAGGTGCTTAGAGTGTCAACAAGTTAAAGTGGAATGTAGGCACCCAACATGATTGCTGCACCCAACATGATTGTTGCATCCAATCCAAATTCTTGAGTGGAAGTGGAAAGTCATATCTATGGACTTCATCACAGGATTGTAAAAAACATCCAGGAAGCATGATACTATAATGTTGGTGGTGGAAAAATTCAATAAGGTAGCTCACTTTATAGCTATCAAGTCCACCCACAAGGCAATTGACATCACTCGGATTTTCATGAAGGAGATATTTAAATTACATGACATACCTAAGAAGGTCATTTTAGATCAGGATGCCAATTTCACTTTGTTGGGGCCCTAGAGTTACAATGTGATATGCTGCAATGCAGAGCCAAGGAACATCCAATTATGATTTTTAATTTTATTTATTAATTGTTTAGTTTTCTTCTGGGAAAATATGTATTAAAATACCAGGAATTTAGAAAGATATTTCTAGGTATGCGTTGGAGGAGCTATTCAACTTAGTTGACTAGACTAGTCGAGTTAGATAAATAGATAATATAAAGATGATTGTTAAGATAAGTTAGATTAGTTAAGAGTCTAGTCGGACAGTTAGACTATTGTAACTATCCAAACATAGTATAAATACCTATTTAAGTATCAATGTATCAGTTCGACTTGGCTTTTAAGAGACATAATATAAAGTGTGCTTTTTCTATTTCTCCACTACTTATATATCTTCTTATCCTTTATGTTATGTGATTTTCTATGTGAATACTTGATGTCTATGCTATTGGTAACTATGTACACATTTCCCTAGATTACAAATTTGGTTACATTTCTTGTAGTCTGGACTTGAGTCATGAAAATACAAGCATAAATGTTAACTTTGGAAGAGATACAAGTGTGATGAGAGACACAAATAAATAACTATCTGAAAGACTACTTGTGAAGAAATCGATAGTCTCATTAGATAAATTTTGAGGTCTAAAATGGGCCTCCTAAGGAATATTATAAAATAATAGTGAAAATAATAAAATAAGATTAGATTACATCATCAAATTTTAGAGGGGAAAAAGGAAAAACTAGTTTTTCAACTCATATTTTCAACTTATTTCCCTATATTTTTACTCAAATTTTGAGTGGGAGCATTCTTTAGATACAAAATTTAATTCCTCATCCAAGGAGTACCCAAGCTCCATACTTTCAATGGACCCTGCTACATGAAAATTGAGAAATACATGAAAAAATGTTATTGCAATCATGTTTTTCATGCGTTTCTCATTTTTCGTGTAGTAGGGTCTATCTTTTTTTTTGTGTAAGTCAGAAGTTTATATTATATAACAAAATATAGTACAAAAAATCTGTCGTGGCAGATCGAAATCAGGGATGAACAATGAACCATAACCAAACACCTGCTCAGAGATTTCAGAAAAAGAAAACTGCATGAAGCACACCACGCAGGGTGGCTCGAGCTGAGCTTATTCCTATAAACCGAGACTGCCGAGACCTTACATTCCATGACATTAACATAGCCAGACTTAGGCCGAAACATAGATAAGGCCGAAAAAACAAAAAAAGGGGACTACCCTAGATAAACTTTCCCATTTGACTGATGGTGTCTAGACCCATCTGCCGCCTGTGACTATCCATCCTTGCTTGCACGGCTGCCATCGATTCGTTCTCCTGCACCTCAGTTGTGGCCGGCTACAGAGTGCCAGGAGCAGGGTTGATAGTATCTCTCAGAAGCCTTATGAGCAGAGTGAGCTTCCTGTTGATTGTTTGAATGGCTTCATGCAGAGTGGTGATTCGGCCATCCAGCGAGTTGTTGTAGTCAATAACTTTTGCCATCTGAGCCTCCGTGAGGTTCACTTCAGTCACGATATGCTGCTTCTCCTTCTCGATCGATTCAAGAGCTTTGGTGATGAGCATCTTGGGTCGCCAACTCTCTGCCTTTGTTCTAACAAACTGAGTAGCCCTTTTCGAGGGGGTTCCCAGATCCTTCAACCAATCCACCTCCTCTGCAATCTCCTCCTCCGTGCGCCCTTCTTCCGCCTGCTTGACCTTAGCCTCCAAATCAGCAACCTTGCGCTTGTTCTTAGTTGTTGCTCAGGTCTCATAGCCTCTCTTCGCCTCTAGGAGGTCCTGATTTGCAGCAGCACAGCGGCATCCTCCCGCGTCCATGTCTGTCTCTCTATGCTCCTCCCAGCTAATGCAATTACCGTTCACAGATGCGTGCTCGACACTATTATGAGAAGCTGAGGAGAAAACAGGGGAGATACCCCCTGCTTTATAGTGTTTTCGTTTGTGAACCTTCCTGAGTTTAGCCTTAATCCCGTTGTAGGTAGGGGTACTGTTGCAATAAATTTGATTGAGGTTCACACAAGCAAGTTCGTTGCAGGTCGAATTAGAATGGAAGTGGCTGCTCATAATCCAATTAGCCTTATGCCAAGTGTCTTGTACGTTTGATCGGTTGCTATGGTTGATGGTTGTATCGGACATACCTTGTTTGCCTGCATATCGGTTACTCATACGCTGTGCCTCGATCCACCCCGCCTCTATTGAAATCAGCATAAATGTTATTGATGTCTTTCTATACGGATCCCTTCCAAGTGTCTTGATTTTGATATTGCTGATGCTATAAGTTCCGTGGCTCGATCTGTAATGATCGATCGTCTGGCTAGCCTGCTGCCGCCAGGAGATCCACCTACCGAGAAGTCCTATCATTCCATTGCTTTGGTGATGATTACTGCTGATACCGGTTTCATCAAAATTTCGGTACCGTAACCTGAAGCCGTCACCAGCTAGGTTGGATTGGCTTGGTTTGAATCCTTCTCTGCCAGCTGTGCACATGTCACCTTGAGGATTGGGCAGTCTACCTCCTGCCAACAGCTGTTCGTGATTAAGTTCGGGTTGTCAGCACCATGGTTTGCCAAGAAGTCTGCCAACCCATTCGCCTTTCTTCTTACAGATTTGAAAACTATGCCTCTCATTTCTACTATCATCTCCGCTATACTTTCAGTTGCCTTAGCCAGCCTCCAATGTTTGGTTACCTTACTGGTTTTTGTGCTTGCTTGAAGGCGTTTAGCCGCTGGTGTAGTAGGGTCTATCAAAAGTATGCAAAATAGGTAATCCTTGGATTGGGAATTAAATTATTCATCCAACGAATGCTCTTGCTCTAAATGTGAGTAAAATTATGGGCAAATAAGTTGAAAATACGAGTTGAAAAAGTTTTTTTTTTTTTTTTTTTTTTTTTTTACTCTAAAAATGGTGAATCATCCCCATGTTTGACATCATCATCTTGAATCCTATTAGTTCTTATAAAGTTTATTTTTGTTGTACATTTTGTTTTGAGGCCCATTTTAGACCTTAAAATTTATCTAGTGTTAGCAGATGCCAGAGCCAATTTCTTTACAGAAGCGTATGAGCAACTCATTGAAGGTGCCCCAAAAAAAATAATAATAATAATAAATAAATCAAGAAATCAAGAAATTCCTTGATCAAGTCACCCATGAAAAAACTAGAAAATGAATATGATGCACAATTTTACTAAACCTTTCGAATGATTGTTGCACGAATATGCACAAGTGGGTTGAGTTGATTCTGGACGATTTTTGTGAAGAACAAGCAAAAGGAGGTCAAAACTCTATCAAATGCATCAAATCCAAACTTTTTGACGATTTCCATGACAAATTATTCTACTCGATTCCCACCCTTTTACATAAGTTTCTCCTTGACAAGGGTGCAGGCCATATCATTGAGTACTGACCCCTGTTGCAAACTCTAGCCAATACCGACTAGCGAAAGGAGCAAATTGATTGGAAAAACTTCTTATACATTCATTGCAAGGACACAAGAGAAGTTTGGGATTACTTTTTAAGAAAATAAATATGGGCACTGTGTACTCCCCCACTTGTGGAAACTAAGTCGGGTCGACATGGGGGGGTGTAACGAGTCGTGAGAAATAAACGAAAAGAAAAAGAAAGAAGTAAATTTGGAGAAGTACTCAAGAATTATAAATATGGAAGGAATATAGTCATATGCTAGAAAAAAGCAACAAGAAATCACCCAAGAAATTTATAACCGACAGTGCAAGCAATCGACTGTTAACTAGAGGATAGCGAGGGACAAACGACAACAATGTTGGGAAAAAATAAGAGAATAGTGCCAGAGAATGAAAATTCAAAATCATGAGCGTGTGAGAGAAAATGCACAGGGCTCCTCAACCGATGGTCTACTTGTAAGTCCTAGAGGGAAAGTAGATGCAATGGAAATAGATGACTCTTGCCCCACCATTCGTTGGATCCACTGTATCTATAGCAAGTCATACTATAAGAGACTTCCTTCAACAAACATTGTGACATTATTCATATCTACCTGTTGTTTGGCATAATGAAGATAATCTAAGAAGACAACCAAAAGTTGTAAATTTTGGCAAAAATCAACCAAACATTGAGAATCAATAAATTGAACAAGTACTTCTCCAACTTAGAAATCTCACAATCGTGCCCCCGATGCAATTAGTATCTATTGAAGAAGTTGAAAGTATGTCTAGTCAACGAAGAGACACGACCTAGAGTGAATTGGTTTATAGAATACATTGATAAAGCATGCCAATCCGACAAGTCAAGAGAAATCATTGATAAGCAACAAAGTAGCACGCTTGAGAATAATCGACCCACCATCGCCCCTGCCATAAACAACCAGCCAAATAATTGTCAAATATTTGGCATGTAGACATATTCGACAAACACAATGGGATTAAATAATGTTACCCTGTATGAGGGTGATGATGATCCACAATATCACTGGTTCGTTTGTGAAAATTATGGTCTGTAAACGATATTATTGATGAAAATAAGCAAATGGCCCAGTTTGCAGTTGCCTTGAGGAAGTGAGACTTAACACGGTTTATGAACCTCACTGAGAAGCAACCGAAGATGAAGGATGAAATCAAGAACAACTTTCTCACCTTCTTCAAGGTCCAAGATGTCAAACATCTTGCAACACATAAATTAAAAAAAATAAAGCATCGACCAAATGAAACAATGAGGGAATACAATAAAATATTCAAAGATCTATTAAGTCAGATCCCATATGTTATCAACAAATACTTATTAGCCCAATTGTATGTGGCTGGTATTCTCCAAAATATACTTGGCCCTTTAAGAATGTACAAAGTCATGACATGCGAAGAGGCTTTTAAATTGGCACAATGAATTGAAACAAATGATGAAGGTCAGTTGATTTTCTTGTCAAATGATAAAAAACTCGAAGATGGAATTGAACAATTACAAAATTCGTTGCTCATGTTGACACTCTAGAAGAACAATTTTTGGTGCTCTAATTTTTGGACTGAGAGTTATACTAAGGACACCTTCAAATATGCTAGCTATTTTGATTAGGATTTTTGATTGATACAATTTGATATATATTGCGATATATGCCAAACTTCTTCTAGCGATATGACTAAAGAGTGTCAACACAATTTTCGGATTGCTAACCCCAAATGGTACATAATTTGAAAAGATAATACACATTCAACAAAAGAGTTACCGCTCGATGGAAAAAACAAGCCAAACTACCATGCTATGTACCATATACAAGCCATAGATTAGTTTAACACGCCACAAACATATGGCGGATGTGGAAAAAGTTAAAAAGGCTATGGTGACCGATGCAGAGGTTATTATGGCATAGGTCGAGGTCAGGGCCAAGGTTGAGGAAGATTGTTATTTTTCACTTGTTGGCAGGAAGGGTAGACAACCCGAAATTGTACACTAAAAGACAAGACTGACTTGCACTTATATAACATGTGTGTCTTGGGCGATCATTCATTAGAAGTTTTCCCAAAAATTATTGAAAATGTTTTAAATAAAAGAACTGTAAATCTATCACAAATTGTTCTGAAACAAGATATATTGAATTCAAAGAATATTCATGTTGTTACGAGGTCGGACATTAGAAAAGATAATAATCAACAAGTTATTCGACCTACCAAAAATGCAACTAGATACTTGAATATGCAGACACAAAAAAACGCAATGACAAGAGAAATTGATCTCTTTAACAAGGAAGCCAACTCATAGAAACAGGAAAAAGATGTCATATTAGAAGAATTTTTAGAACTTTTAAAAGAATAACATTTAGTTGGATGTCTAGTAGAACTTCTAAACATGTTAAGAGATTGTAACAAAAATAGAGAGAAGTGTAAAAATGTCCTACAACTCTCACACAGGAAGCAATTTGAAGACCATGATCCACAAGTAAACCTTGAAATCAATGGATATATGGTAAAACAAGTTATGGTCAACTTTGTATCTTAGTTCAATATACTCCGTGAGAGACATGGATAAGCATGGGTAGACTAAATCTACACAAGACAACCAACTACCTTAAACTTATTGATTAAATATTCATAGAACTTATCAGAACATTAAGGCAAGTGAAAACTTCGATAATTGGCATCCTAACGACAATTGATTTTGAATTCATTGATTTAGTTAACAAAATACCTACATATCTTTCTCTTGTCTAAAGTTCATGGAGGTTGAGGATGAAAGCAATGATATCACTAGAGAAAGATAGAACCAAGATTAAAGGCAACGATGTAATGCTCCACCCCATATTTACCCCTTTGACAAGCCCTCTGGGTAAATATGAAGTGAATTTCCACTATGACATGACCCAACCTCCCAACTCCAATTAAGGAAGTGGGGCCTACAAAATGGCCTCAAACTAACAACCCACAACATCCCTCTAGGCTACAGGACACTCAGGGGCCAAGGACCATCCCAGGTGACCAATCCTTGAGTTGGGGCTGCATTTCTCATCATTTAACCCCCAACTGAATGCATGATAAGGCCTCCATTCAATTATAGGCCTACAACCATATACACAACACTTCCTGAGTGTAGTGTTGACCCAAATTGCCTAGCTCAGAGGGTGCGGTCCCGAAATCTGAGCTACAATTCTAGGTCAATATCCATACCACTACCTAGAACTGCCTGATACTTGTCAGAATAATTAATGACATGACAACAAGGCTAAATCTTCAAACTTGAATCAAAACTTGACCTAGACTGACCAGAACATACTAGGCATTTCGTCAAACACATAGAATACATGTAAGCTACAAGTCATGAGTGCATATCTAATCATAAATGAGAATCACTGAGAAGGCCCTATGCCCTCTCCACATAGATTCAAAAACACTTATTAGTCCATATATTCATCAATCAATAGATATCTAAACAATTCATGACAAGGGACATAAATGATACACATCATATAACCAGAAAAGAACAAACATATAAACAATGGTAGAACAACCATAAAATTACCATCATAATCAATACATATACTCATAGATAACCATAGGAAAATGCCTCATATTGACATAGGAAAATACCAACCAAGTCAGGGATTTCCACGTACCACTCGACCATAGATCGGGTTGAAACAAATCTCTCTTTCAACCAATCACCCCCATGCCATATTCCAAGCATGAATGTGGGACCTTATGGAATAAACTAAAATAAAAGAAAACTAGGGATTTCAGAGGCCAAACCACCTCAACCCTCAACCAGTGATTCCACCTCATGGTTAGACATCACTAACACCAACCAGATTGATCTCTACCCAAGCTTTCTAGGGCTCCGAGAACTAGTAACTCAACCCACAACCTTCGAGGACTCCAAAGCGTTTGTCTAACTTGGTTCCAAGGATTAGTAACTCAACTCACCAAGGGCTCTAGAGCGTTTGTCCCAACCTAGGCTCTAGGACTAGTAACTCAACCCAAGTTGTTCCACGACTTCTAGAGCATTTGTTGAAGCCCACAACCATAAGGAATTATGAGCACCAATCATAAAACAATCAAGTGGAAAAATCGAAAACACCATGGCTATCCAGGAAATGGCAAGGAAAGTCTAAAACCACTATCAATATAGGCAAATATCCATGCCAACTGCCTAGAAATGGAAGAACTTATACCTGACCAAAGTTTTTGTTAGAAGAAAGATCATATGGAGAACCATAATAGAATTAAATCAGTGTACAAAGTTGACAAACAAGAAATTGCGAAACTAGAAAAACCAGTCTTCCCACCTACCTATCAAGATGTAAAAGTAGGGGACCAATGACTCGACGATTTAAAGGCACTTGATTGGATGGATGTGGATGTGAAAATACAGGAAGTTGACATATCAAATGATGATTGACCAAATACCGCCTGAATTTGGTGACTATTGGTCAGGAAAATAGATAGTGGAGTTTGTCGACTTACTTAAAGAGTACGAAGATGTATTTTCCCACCACTACAAAGACTTAAAGGGACTCATGAAAGAAATGGGGGAGATGAAAATAAACCTCATTTTAGGATCCAAGCCAATGAAAAAGAAACCATATAAGTTTTCTCATAGGTATAAGCCCATTGTACAAAATGAAATTGAAGGGGATGCTTGTCGCTAGTATCATCTACTTGATAGAAGCATCAGAATGGACAATTCCCATGGTCATGCAACCTAAAAGGCACAACTCAACTAAATTACACATATGTGTAAATTAATGTGGGTTAAATAAAATAATAGTCACTGATCCATTTCATAGTCCATTTGCAAATGGAATTATAAATAAAGTCACAGGACATGAATGTTATTCCTTTACTGATTGTTTCTCAGGGTACAATCAAGTACCTATTATAGAAGAAGACAAAGAAAGGACAACTTTTGTCACTGAGTTTGGTCCTTTTGCATACAACATAATGCCATAAATAACCAATATTTTTCTCATGAATTATCATTAAAGCTTTCTAAGAGCATATTTATAAAAAAGTGGCAAGTTAATTTGATGGCTGGAATGTTTATACATTGCTCAAATATCATATACAATGGTTAAGATTAATGTTGGAAAGGTGTAGATAGATACACTTTTCATTAAATATTTAAAAATGTATCTTTGCAACAACAATTGGAATATTTCTAGGACATGTTGTTTCAAATGACGAAATAAAAGTTGATATGGAAAATATTAAAGTGATTCTAGACTTGAAACCCTAGGTAAATAAGAAGAAAAATAAAATATTTTTGGGACACACTGGGTAATACAAACGGTTCATTAGGCATTACTCAGATATAAAATTCCCCATAGATTAACTTTTAAATAAATATGTTCCATTCATTTGGTCAAAAGAGTGTGATGAGTCATTACAATTATTAAAAAAGAAGTTAGTCGAAGCTCCTATCCTCAAGTTTCACGACTGTGCAAAATAGTTTCATGTACACATCAACGCATCTAATGTAGTTGTCAGAGTCATTTTGGCTTAGCCTGAGAATGAAGCGATCAAATATCTGAATGATTACGCCATTCGAAAGCTCAATAAAACTAAGATAGATCACTCAACTACTGAAAGAGAAGCTCTTATTGTGATCTTCTCTCTACATAAGTTTTAACACTACCTTATCGCAAAACTATTTATATTTTATATTGATCATCAGACATTAAAATACCTCATGAATAAACCCATTCATCAAGGTGCATCTTTTGTTGGTTACTATTATTCCAACAATTTGAATTTGAAGTAATTATTCAACCATGAAAGAAGAACATCGGTCTTGATCACTTATCTCAAGTGGAATATGGAGAGAAGCCGACATATATAGAATATGACTTCCTAGATGCACACCTTTTCAGAATTGAATAATTCCTTACAGATTTGACAGACATAGCATAATTTTTGCATATAGGAAAGGCATCAGAGGGACTATCTGAAAAAAAGAAAGAGAGTCTTGAAATCAAAGCAATTCCATTTACTTCGATAAATGGTTTACTATACAAAATGGGAATTGATGAGGTACTACACAGGGGTGTCTAGGAGCATGAAAGGAGTGATTTTATTAATGAGGCACACAAAGGGGTAGCAGGAGGCCATTACCAAAGTGACATGATTGCAAGGAAGATATTGCAAGCAAGATTATGGTGGCCAAGAATATTCTGAGACTGCCGACTACATGTACAAAAATGCGATATATGCCAAATATTAGGGTGTCCATTACCAAAACATTAGATTTCATTGCATTCAATTGTCTCGTCACTACCCTTTGAGATCTGGGCAATTGAATTGATCATCCATTTCCTAAGAGAGATAGATGGATGGGAGAAAAATACATTATAACAATAGTAGAATATCTAATGAAGTGGGCGGAGGCAGAACCAATCAAATCATGTATTAAAGAAGTAATAACAAAATTCATATATGAGAACATAGTAACATGATTTGATTTCCCTTTGGTCATCATTAATGATAGAGGAACACACTTCGAGAATGTCATGGTCCAAACACTAATGAAAAATTTCATGATTGAACATAAAAAGACCATTGCCTATCACCCACAAGAAAATGGTGTCATCGACTCTTTCATTAAAACATTTCACAAAGGATTAATACAAGTTTGTATTTTAGACAAAGACGACTAGGATGATGAGGTACCAACTATTCTCTGGGCATATCGCTCCGCGTATAATTAGTTGACAGGGCCGACACCCTTCAAATGTTTTTATGGTCAAGAAGTAGTCATTCCATTCCAGTGCTTGGTTAATGCAACTAGTGTGTTGAATAGACTTAAGTATAATATAAAGTTGCAAAAGGAACAACTCCAGCAGTTACAACGACTCGAGGAAGACTGACTGCATGCACTCTATCACTAGAAAATTAGCAAGGATCAACAAAGGCGTGGCATGGAAAAATATTTCAAATGAATAATTTTAATGTCAGTGACCCAGTTATACTATACGAGAACTAAGTGAAGGGTTAACCAAAGAAATTAGAAATTGCATGGTTGGGACCCTTCGTAATTTAAGATATACGACCTTCAGGAGAAATTCAGTTGGAGACACTACAAGGGAATCTATTCAAGTCACTTGTCAATGGTACCCAACTCAAAAAATATGTCTCCTAAAAGTACTAGCCTGTTCCTAGTGAAAATCGGTTTGAAGTGCTAGGAGCATGGATTAACTTGAAAACCACTATGTGGCAAGCTAACTGACCAAAATCCATAAAATTACTAATTTTATTTCTTAATTATAATTTAGAAAGTTATTATAAAAAGAAGTTAAAAATTAGGAATAAATTATATGGAAAGACAATTAGAGATCCAATAAAGAGGATAAAAGCACAATCAAGCAAACAAAAAGCGATAGAAATATGGAGTAAGAAAACGATATGTGCAATATCTAAAACAACAGAGACAGACACAACATGTATTGACACCATTATAATCATGAGAGATGACAAGAATCCAAACTAAAAATCAAAGAACATCATAAATACTACTCAGTAGAGAAATCAAGAAAATACTTTGACAAGCTACAGACGTAAATATTATTTCAACATGATAAATAACAAGGATAAAGGATTTAACCATGCATCAGGTGGAAGTCTTAGAAATAAATTCC
Source organism: Pinus taeda (assembly GCA_000404065.3). Taxonomy (NCBI): domain Eukaryota; kingdom Viridiplantae; phylum Streptophyta; class Pinopsida; order Pinales; family Pinaceae; genus Pinus; species Pinus taeda. The sequence goes on along the minus strand of APFE031245202.1, from coordinate 61,436 downwards.
AAGCACGCGAGCTTGACAACACAATACACAAGAGAATAAAATCATTATTGAAAAATAAAAATAATCGAGCACATCAGTCCAATCATGACATGTCACATACTTCAGAATTCTCATCATTATCAGAAATACACCAAAAATAATTTCAAATCATTCCAAAATCATCTACCAGTCTGCGAAGAAGGTGGCAATCTAGTGGCATGCATGTGCTATGTGACATTGGAGGATCAACTCAATATTTGACTCGACAACTTATTGAAGAGGAAGCAAGTGAAATTGATGGTGCATTAAATTATGAATCCATAAAAACTTGTAACGCCTGGGGAGCACTCGTCATTTTTCCAGAAATTTTGTTAAGTGTCAATTGTGACCTTGATGGCATCCCAGATATCCCGAGCCCTATGATTTTTGATTCTGAGCTATTAGATTACTTGGGGACTGCAGAGAAAATTTCGTTTCAGAGAGGATGATGTTACAGTTGAATCGAGAACAAAATAAAGGTCTAATATTGTAGGGAAGACAAAGCTGCAAGTCTGAATGCACTATATAAAAAAATGCAAAGATGGAAGAACCCTCCGAAGAGAAGCATTACGAGACGTTTATTCGATGGGATAAGAAATATGATCAGTGGAATCCATACTTTGAGTGGTTAGAGAAGGTAGTAATTCGTGAATTTATTGGTTCCTCACTGATAGAAAACATGCATGGTATGAAGGAGGAAGCTGCTAAGTATTTAGTAAGAATATACCACAATGAAAGTTATGGCTCACCCAACCACAATAAATTTAAGCAATTGCCATCCATTTGCTTATAGGATTACCTATAAAGGTGAGAAAGTTCCCAATACTGCCAACTGTAACAAATGGCTTGAAGAATTAGTTGGTAGACTATCAAGGGAGAACTCATGAGGGTTTGTTATTAGTCAAGTTCAGTACCATTTGGCCAGATGGACCTGCATGATTATTTCTCTCCGCCTCACACCTTCTGGTCAGGCTTCTGATTTCAAACTAAGTATGTTAGAAGAAATTGGTGAGATTGTAGATTTTTAAAAGACATAAAATTGGGTAGACTACCTCTCAGACCTTATAAAGACCAATTTTCATGACCGCCATAATTCAAGTAAACAAATTCATTTCCCTTGTCTTTTTATTTGTTTAGCAATGAAATCCAGTTCACTGGTTGGGGAGACAGGCTTTGCTAGGAAAGATATGCCAAATATGCATAATTTTAGATTTTTTTCTCATGGCTTCTTGGGTAAACCCCAATCTCTGAGTCCTAACAAGTTATTTAGAAATTGGTTGTTGTACAGTAAGTCATCTTCCAATAAGTGGAGAGTCTCTCAACATATTTGTTAGATTTTTCCACCTTGTTCTCATATTCAACTATGTTTAGATGTCATAGTTTGGTATAACAACTCTATTGAGGTGGACCCTTAGGAGTTTCCCTATCATCTCACTGTCAAGCAAGTGTTCGATAAATTATACCTACAATTGAATACAAATATCCCTATTCCACCTAGAGTCATAGAAGCAACTGAGAAAATTATTACAATACTCTTCGACGCAGAGCAAGAAGAAATTTGATGGGAGGAGGTGCTATCAAAAATTCAGCTTTAGAACCCTCGACACCAACAACAGTTTAATGAAGTTATCCGATAGGTAGTTGAGTCTACCAAAGCAAAAGGGAAGACAACCAAATGACCTCGCAAAACAAAAACCACGGTGTCATTCATTAATGCACATATAAAACATGTGGTAGGAAATTATAAGGATGCTCTTAAGGAGAGAATTCAACAAAAATGCAGGAAATCTATGAAGATTCAACTAGTGGAAGCTCTACGCAAAATGGATTTGCTACTAATTACGAAAATGGTAGTTCTTCTAGACAGTGTTAAAATCGGCCGAAGTAGTTTGGAGGATGACAAACAAAGACAAAAGTGACTGAGATTGATTTGACTAAGGATGCCCAACCTACTTCTCTGATACATATTGAAGAAGAGCAACACCAGTTGGATGAAGATGTGTCAGGCCAGCAGAATTATCAAGACAATTCATCAGAACGTACTCAACTAGATGACATGGTCATACCTCATAACATGAAGGCTCAAAAAACAATAATTGTGCCAATAGACTAGCCACAAACAATCTCGATTTATAATTCGTTGACCTGTCCATCTACCAATCCATCGAACCATCCATCTACCAATCTGTCAACTAATCCATCCACCAATCCTTCAACTGATCCATCAACCAATCCATTGACCAACCCATCGTCAAACCCATCCATCAATCCACCGACTAATCCTAGAGTCACTTAACATTCTTCAACTGAAACAATATCATCAAGCACTCAGGGCACTCAAATCAAAAAAGACCTTGTTGATGTATGCACCAAGTATGTCTACCTATAGCTTTCCAGTGACAAGTAGATCATTGAATTTTTGGAGCATACAATAAAAGTATCTAATCAAAGATTGACAAAGAGAAAGAAGGACACTGCCAAGCTACAAAAAAACAAGAATCAACAAGGGAGATTTAGCTGGAATGTCAGTAACATGCAGTAGAAAAATCCGATTTCAACATTCTAGTTGATGTTGATGATCATTTCATCAGCTTTCAATAGGTGGTGTATCAGCTCATTGAGAAAAATGAGAACCTTATTGCACAGATAACAAAACTACAAACCAAACCAATGATGGCAAGAATTGAGAAATTTGTAGAAATACTTCAGACAACTCATAAGGAGTTTCTAGTAGCCAAGTAGTTACTGGAGCAGACACTCGACTAAGGATCCAATTTAACAACTACTCTTAACAATTGGACCACCAACTTGGAATCAACTCATAATCGTATCAGAACATAGGAAATAATCATCTGTGACCTAGCCACAAGGGAAACAACAAACACAAGATATAAACAGGCACTAGACAAGTAGACATAACAAGAAAGGAAACTCCATGCTTAACTAATGTAGTAGGAATGTCAGTGGATCAGAGAAGGGAAAAAATCATAGTTTGAAGCATCTAATGCTTCCAACTCCTGTAGAGCATACTCAATTGTTGAGAAATCAATGCATGTAGATATTAGGATTTGATACCTCTTTTCTTGATACTTACTTGTGATGTGTGTTGGCTTCTTTTACTTCTTAATTATATTATCTTTCATCAAGAAATTACTGAATCAAAATTTCATGAAGACCAAAAGTGCAAGGAACAGAAGATATAGGAACTCAGTCAAAGAAAAACTCCCCTTTAATGGGAAACTTGGTCAAACTCTTCCACTAGTAGATTCAAATCAAAATGAGACAATCCAAGACCATTTTGACCTAGACAAAGACCTCCTCCAATCACCAAGTCAACCCTTCCTTAAAGTAGATGAACTTTGCCAAAGTCTCCAAGTGTCAGCTTCTCAAATGCAACTTCAATCCAAAATTTCAGCCTCCCAACTATAGAATTTCAGACCTGCAACTACTTCAGAAATTTTAGCTCGTGCAACTTGCCTAGAAACCCTAGAAAACTTTGTACGTGTGAGAGAGAGATGCCCAATAACTTCAATTTGGTCTTCCTAAGCTTCCATCTTCCTTATCCTTGAATTCACTCTGATTTTATTTCTCTTGAATTGCAGATCGAACTTGTGAATGAGATGATGTCAAATAGGTCAAGCTCCACTTGTATTTATACTTCTTCTGCTAGGTCGAATAGACCTATTATGGGCCAACTTCATCAGGATAGGGTTGACTTTGTGAGGAGGTGACAAATGCCATTTTTGACTCAAAAACAATTTTCTTTACATGATACAAAATCCTAAGAAGGGTCTAATAAATATGATAATGACTCTTATGACTCAAGATAAAACCTAGAAGCCTTTCATGGAGGCCATGACCTAGAAATCAATAAAGGAGCATTAAAACCCATGCTTTAAGATAATTTTTATTTTACAATATAATTTTCTTCTTACATCATGACTCAAATACACTTATGAATATTGAGACTAGTTAGATCCTTCAACACTCCCTCTTAACTAGGGAGGTATTTGTAATTATATATACACAAAGGTACATGAATGATCTCAAAATAATATGAAGAATCACAACACACATAGTTCTACAAATTAGATACTTGACCAAGGTATATAATTGGTTGGGACTAAGGTGTGTTACAAACTTTAGCAACTATAGGTACCATAAGGGTTCAGCGCTAACACCAACCTAGGGATCTAGGTATCATATCTAGGGTCGAATCTCCATAACACCAACGATACCCTCCCTACTTCAGAATCTAGACATCATCATATACCGACTAGATGTCGTCCCAAGCATCTTGTTGCCCCAAGATGATTCATCTCTCCTTATCTACTAAATATGTGATGTATACTAGTCCAAGCATGCTTCTGAAATATTTGAACTTCGTATTTGGAAGAGATTTCATCAATATGTTAGCTACTTTCTCATTAGTCAGAATGTATTGTAGCTTCACAACCCCATCCCGCACCAAACTTATAATATAATGGTATCAATTATTGATATGTTTTGTCTTGGCATGGAACATGGGGTCTTCAGACATCTTGATGCTACTTTGATTATCACAATTTATAACTTTAGGATCTAATGGACCTCCAAACAAATACGATAGAAGATTTATTAACCAAATTGCTTCTTTTCCTACTTCACATGCACCAATATATTCATCTTCAACGCTACTCAAAGTACTCATCTAAGAAATCAATGCAGATCCCAAAATGAAACAACCATCGATAGTGCTTCTTCCATTTGTCACACTGTCATGCTAATTAGAATCGGTAAAACCTATCATTTCAATTTCCTTCCCATCATATTTTAGGCAGTGATGATTAATTCCACGTTGGTATCTCAAAATGTGCTTTGCATCTATCCAATGTTCATGACGAGGTTCCATCTGAAATTGACTTAGCACATTTACAACAAAGCATATATCAAGTCTAGTGTTCACCAAATATATCAAGGAGCCAACCAACTTTATGTAACATGTGGGATCAACAAGACTAGAATCAGAACTTCTTAACCTTTTGATATTTTTGATCATGGGAGTTGTCATAGGCTTGGAATCCATAATACAGAACTTTTGTAAAATATTGATTATGTACTTTCCTTGACCAAGATATATATCACCAGGTTTTTCCAAACTTCCATGCCCAAGTAGTAATGCATAAGTCCTGGATATTTCATTTAAAATTTAGCTACCAACATCTTCTTACATTCTAGGATTTTGTGCTCCACACCTGTAACAAATAAATCATCCACATATAGAAGTATGATGACTGGTTCATTCTTCACTATCTTGATGTAGAGATTTACATCTGCAAAAATTTTAACAAATCCAATTGTTAAAATATAAACATCCATTCTTACGTACCAAGTGCTAGGGGATTGATTCAATCCATATAGAGATTTCTTTGTTATGCAATCAACTCAAAAAGTAGAAGAAAAGATAGATCAATGACTTAAAATGTATCCACTTCGAGAGGGAAACCTTCTTTACATTACATAAATGAACAATTCTTGGAAAATTCAAATGATAAGACCTCCTTGGTATATATAGGAGTCTAAGGTATCACAATATAATCATAGCCTACATAACAATAATAATTTAAGGGCACAACAATAACAATAGTGGGCTTCTATGCTTATGTATAAAATGCTCATCCTCCCATGTGGAATATTTTGTGGATAGGTTCTTCCACTTAATGAGATACTCTGGAATTAATCAATTTTGTAGCTATTGGTTTCTTGTTTCCATGACTACTTCAGGCTAAAATATGATTTTTCCTTCTTCTTCAAGTTCTGGAAACATTGTTTGAACTGGGAGCTTGTCACCGATAACCTTCTTTAAGCATGGAACATGGAAAACTGGGTGTACTCGGGAAGATGTACGGAGCTCCAATTTGTATGCCATAGTACCAATATTTTTCAACACCTTGTAAGGACCATAGTACTTGGGTGATATTTATTATCCTTCTTAGCTTGGTTGAGGGACATTTGTTTGTATGGTTTTAGCCATTAAAATACCTAATCACCTACATCAAAACTTCTTTCACTGTGATGTTGATATTCCTGTTGTTTCAGTCAATTCTGCAGTAGAGCAAGGTTATCCTTTAAGAGTTGGAGAGCTTGTTCTTAATGTTTGTTGTGATATTCCACTGCTTGAACCTTAGAATTTTCTCTTAAAGATGATGTGATGGATGGTGGATGATATCCATAAAGTGCCATAAATAGGGTCATTTTTTCTGCAATATGGAAGGAAGTGTTATACCACCATTCAACTAGAGGTAACCACTTAACCCATTATGTTTGTTTATCAGATACAACAATGAAGATATCCTTCCAAGCATTTGTTCACTATCTCAGTTTTCCCATCAGTTTGAGGATGATAATATGAGATATGAGCTAATTCAGTGCCAAGGCAAGAAAATAATTTCATCCAAAAATTTCCAGTGAAAATGGGATCTCTGTCACTTTTACTAATCGTTGGGTTTCCATGTAGCTTTTGAATTTTTTCTGTAAATGTGGTAGCAACTGTACTAGCTTTAAAAGGATGATATAATGCACAAAAGTGTGCATACTTGGTAAGTCTATCAACTACCACCATGATGACACTCTTTCCTTCAGACTTGGGTAAACTTGTGATAAAATCCATTGAGACCTCCTCCCAATTATGACTTGGAATGGCTAAAGGTTGTAACAAACCTAGGGTCTTAATTGTATCAACTTTATTTTGTTGGAAAACTAAACATTCTACCACAAACTTCTGAATATCAGATTTAAGGCCATCCCAAAAACTTCCTTCTTGACCCTGTGGTAAGTTTTTAAAAACATTGAGTGCCCTCCTAATAGGGAGGTGTGAAATTCTAAAAGGATATTTTTCTAGAGTTGGGAATTCTTACAAAGATATAAGAAATCTTTATACCATAATGAATAATTTTTCTAGATAAATGTATCACATGTACTAGGATATTTCTACAACTTTTGAATGAATGTCTAGACCTCTTCGTCATTCTTCCATTCATCCCTTTCTTTGATTATCCAATCAAGTTGTATAATAGAAATGTCACATAGAAATGCTTCCACATCCTAATCCTTTCTTGAGAGTGCATCTGCAACAACATTTTTCTTCCCTTTTTTGTAGATGATTTCAAAGTCACAACCTAACATCTTTGTGACCCATTTTTGTTGCTCTTCTGAAGATAATATTTGTTCCAACAAATATTTAAGACTATCATGATATGTTTTTACCTTGAAGTGTCTTCCCATTAGGTAAGGTCTCCATTTCTTTAGTGTGTGTAGTATTGCCAACATTTCATTCTCATAAATAAGTTTGTGTAAATACTTTCCTTTGATTTGACAACTTTCAAAAGCAATGGGTCTTCCTTCTTAAATTAAAACAACATAAATTCCATTTCCTGAGTCATCACATTCCACAATAAAGCTTTTTGTGAATTCTAGTGTAGCTAAGACTGACACTTGGCACATTGCCTCTTTGAGATGTTCAAAGGCCTTAGTTTCTTATGTAGTCCATGAAAATGAATCTTTCTTCAGTAATGTTGTTAGATGTACTGCAATTCTTCACAAAATTGTGATAATACCATGTCAACCCGAGAAATCCTTGAAGATGATTTATGGTTTGGGGATTTTCCATTCCTTAAAGGCTTTAATTTTGTTAGGGCCTACCTTAACACCCTGATGAAATACAATATGAACCAAATATTCCACCTCCCTTACTCCAAAGAACCATTTAGAGGCTTTTGCACATAATTTCTTCTCGTCCAATAGTTTGAGCACCTTGTCAACATGTTTAACATGATCCTTCCAAGAGTTGATGTAGATTAGTATATCATCAAAAAATACTTACACAAATTTTCTAAGGAAGGGTTTGAAAATGGAATTCATCAAACCTTGAAATGGGGAAGGTGCATTAGTAAGGCAAAAAGGCATGATTAAAGATTCATAATTACCCTCATGAGCTCTGAATTCTATTTTTAGAATATCTTCAGTCTTTATTCTAATTTGATGATATCCTAAATGAAGATCCAACTTGGTGAAGTAAATTACTCGATGTAATTCATCCAAAAATTAATCAATGATAGGAATGGGGAATTTATCTTTAATAGTGAGCCTGTTGAGGTCCCTATAATATAGACACATATTCCATGATCCATCCTTCTTGTGCATCAATAATATTGGAGCAGAGAAATAACTTTGACTAGGTTGAATTATACCAGCCTCTAACATTTCTGAAACCATGCATTCAATTTCACTCTTTTGGGCATATGGATATCTGTAAGGTTCGATGTTTGGAGGAACATTTCATGGAATCAAATGAAAAGCATGATCATGATCACAAATAGGTGGGAGGCCTTTGGGAATCTCAAATACCTTGGAATGATTTTCCAAGGCATTTTGGAGATATGGAGAAATAGATGATTGCAATGTTTGAACTTCTAGTGAGAATAATTGTGCAATTATGCCCCATTGTTATTTCTTCATAATATGTGTCATGCCATTAGAGCTTATTATCTTTTCAGGTTTACTTTTGATACCCCTTAATTCAATTTCCTTTCCTTCCCAAAAGAAAATCAGGAAACGTTCTTGAAAATTAAAAGCTATCATCCCCAAAGATTGTAACCATTGGACTCCTAGTACAATATCATCACCACCCATTGGAATGGAAAGCATTGGACTATTCAATACATATTCCCCCATGGTTAGCTTGATATTATGGAACTTTCTAAATAAATTTATAGTTCCTCCATTTGCAACCATCACTTGACACTCAGGTGCTAGTGGATATAGGAAGCAATTCAATTCCTTGGATATCTTACAATGAATAAAATTATAGGTACTACCCGAATCAATCAACACTATTACCTTTTTCTCCCTGATATATCCTTCTATCTTGAGAGTTTGAGGAGTGGTAATCCCTACCAATTTATTACAAGATATGGTCATATTCATTTTTTCTTCCTCTGGGGTTGGTTCCTAGTATATATCCTCCTCTTTTGATGTTTCTTGTTCATTTTATTCCTCCTCTTCACAATCTATATATAATAATTTCTTCTCAGCACACTTATGACATTTAGTGTATTTTCTATCACAACTATAACAAAACCCTTTTTCTCTTCTTTCCTCCAATCGTTGTGGCATCAACCTTGGAGGTTGTGAAAGGCTAGAAGCAACAACACTTCCATCTTTATAGTTGTGAGATGTAGACTTCCTTATATCCATAATTTTTCTTTCAACTTTTCTTACCACCTTGAATGCCTTCTCCAATGAATTTGGTTCCCAAAGGCTAATGTTATGTTGGATGTGATCCTTCAAATTCCCTATGAAAACATCAATTCTACACTCCTATGGAATATACTTACCCTGATATTCAATTTTTGGAAGTCCTCAATGTGCACCGCCAATGAACCATTTTGTTTGAGATTTATCAATTGGCTAAAGAAAGTGTTGCTCTTTGTATCCCCATAATGTGGTATCATTTCCTCCGTGAAAATTGACCAAGTGATAAGTGGTTTAATAGAAAAATCCATCGATACCATACAAGTTGATTCGATTATAAATATAAATATGCAATGCATACCTTTTGTGTATGTTGCACACCATGTAGATCAAAACATTGCTCCATGTGTAGTATCCATATTACTGGATCCTTGCCATCAAACTTCCTCATATCGATCTTTGGAATGTGGTAGGTATTCAATCAAAATTTAGATTCTCTAAAATCATGATTAACATTCCTTTTGTTCTCATCATGAGTTTCATGGAATACCTTTTCGCCTCTAGGAAGCATTTCTTGTAGCAACTTTGTCAAACATCCCTTCAAACCTTCCATGTCCACTTTTGATCCATCCTTAAAAGCTTCCATATATAATTTTAAAACATTCTTCAAACAATCCATATTATCTTCCATTTCATTTTAGGTTACTCTTTGGGAGAGCGAAATTTGTTGCACTTGATCATGTACTTTTGATATATCATGTTGTATTTCTTCCTCTTCTTCATTCTTCATGGTAGATATTTTTGGTTGCTTACTAGGTGTGTATATTTTTTTGTTTCAAGTAATTTCAAAATCAAACAATGATATTTATGCTTCACTATGCCCTTTGAATCATTTCAAATTGATTTTTCAAACAAAACCTATGTGTATTTTTAAAAATTGCACACGTCTTTCTTGCTTTTTAGGAGCTTGATATTGAAATTGTTGTATCTATGTAATGTCAAATCTCCAAGCTCTAAAACATATTTTTGTGGTAGCCCTCTGAGTCTTATTTCCAACCCCACAAGTCACACTGAGATTGAATTCTTCAAGAACGAGTTATGCCCAATCTCCCATGATGAATTGATTATAGATTGGTTTAGTAGAGCAAACTTGTACGAAGTGCCACGTGTCATTGTTTTGACCTATGGCCATGAAAATGATACATGGAAAAATAAATTCCATGCAATTTCATTTTACTTTTACAAAATTCAAATTCTATGCTCAGAGATAAATTTATGACGATTTTTCCTAGATCGCCTATTTGATATGGAATTTTGGAGCCTGCAAAAACCCTAACTTCCTTGGATCATATGTCCAAAAATATAGAGAACCAATGTCTAAAATTCTTACAAGTAGTTCACCAATATTTCAGCTCCTTGTAGTTGTAATTTAAGCTTCTGAAGCCTTGGAGAAAAAAATTATAGCGAAAATTCCAATATGATTTGTTTGAAGAAGCAAAACCCTAGAATCCAAAGCTCTGATACCAAATGTTATGCAACCAACTCACAAAGCAGAAGAAAAGATGGATAAACAACTTAAAAATTATCCAATTCGAGGGGGAAACCTCATTTACATTACATATATGAACAATTCTTGGATGATTCAAATGATAAGACCTCCTTGGTATATATATGAGTCTAAGGGGTCACAATATAATTAGAGCCTACATAACAATAATGATGTAAGGGCACAACAATAACAATAGTGGGCTTCTATGGGCACCAAAATCATAACATGGGGGATAAATGGGCATAATAATAACAATAGGGGGAATACACTAGTATTATAGGGACTTAACATTCTTTAATATGCAAACGTGCGCTTCCCTACTATTTATATCAAAGCCTTCCAAGTTTTCTATATATTCTTATTCATCTATGGTTCTATTTAAGAAGGCTATTTTGACATCCATTTTATGGATATTCAATGACATAGTAGGTACTAAAGAAACCAAAGATATAATAGTAGTGTACCTTGCAATATGAGAAAATGTTTCTTCATAGTCTATTCCTTCCTTTTGATGGAAACCCCTTGCAAAACATCTTACTTTGTATTTGTCTATGCTTCCATCAATGACATGTTTAATCTTGTAAGTACATTTGGAAGTGACAATAGATTTATCACTAGGTTTAGGAATTATTTCCCAAGCCCCAATCTTATTGATAGATTGATATTCTTCCTACATTTATTTCTTCCATTCTTCTTGATGAGAAACTTCTTCAAAATTAGTTGGTTCTACTTCAATTGACTTCGTCGTGTATTATGCATATCCAAAGTATCTTTTAGGCTTCTTACTTTCTCTGAATGTGTCTTTTGCTACTTTATGTCCTTCTCCTTCTTGATTTTTAGGTGACTTGTCATGTTTCTCTTCTTCTTCAAATAGTGGCACATCTTCTTCATCAGATTCATTAGGTATATCCTTGGATCTTTAGTAGGCATGATTTTCGTCAAATATGACATCCCTACTAACTTCAATTCGTCTTTATTATTTGATGCATATTCTATAATCCCTTGATGAAATTCTAGAACAAAAAAATAAACCTTTTATACTTGTAGAGTCAAACTTCTTTCGTTTGTATTTTGGTACATGAATGTATGTCGAACATCCAAAAAGTTAGAGATGATCTATGCATGGTTTCTCCCCTGAGAATGCTTCTTCTAGTGTCATATTATCAATAATTCTATGATGACTTCTATTTTGAATGTATATTGTTAACATGATTGCTTCTCCCCATACGAATTTGGGTAGATATTGATCAAATATCATAGTTTTTATGCATTCCTCAATGGTTCTATTATTCCTTTATGCTACTCCATTTTCTTTAGGATTGTAAGAAACTATGAGATCCATCTTAATTCATGCTTCTTTACAGTAAGCTATTAATTCCTTAGAAGTATATTCACCCCCACTATTAGATCTAAGATTTTTTATCTTTCTTTCAGCCAAGGTCTCAACTCTGGATCTAAATTCCTTGAATTTTTTGAATACTTCATCTTTTGTCTTGATAATATAAATCCATGTCTTTCTAGAGTGATCATCAATGAAGGTCACATAGTATAGATGGCCTCCAAGAGATTTATTAGACATGGGCCCATATACATTAGAATGAATGAGGTCTATATTTCTTTAGACCTTGTATTACTACTTACAAATGGTTTCCTATTATTCTTTCCCAGGGCACATCCCTTGCATACTCCTTCATGGTCTTCCTTACTGTTGGGGATGCCCTTCACCATTTGACTTAGAGAGGGTATTATCATATAGTGAATGTGTCTATATATTCTATGCCAAAGTTCAATGGGAATAATTTTCATGTGAACAAGGACTTAAGGAGATGGTGTTATGATTCTATATAATCTTCTTTCATGAATCCCAATAATCCTTGCCTTATCAAAACTAGAATTTTCCCCTGAACCAAAAATTTACTATACACAAAAGAAACCCTATCTCCTTTATCTTCTAGAAAAGAAATGGAAAGTAAATTGTTTTTCAAACCTAGGACATAGAGAATGTTGTTGATATGTAGCTTTCCTCTGCCTTCTAGCTCCAAATATGTAGATCAGAGGCCTTTGACTTCATAGCTATTGTTGTCTCCAATCCCCACTCAATAGGGTGATGACCCTCTTGATGATTTATGTAGTTGTTCACTTTTTCCTGTCATGTGTCTTGAGGCTCCACTATTAATAATCCATGCAATTTTCATCATCAAGTGTACCTATAAGTGAAACCAAGAATCCCATACTCTTGACTCTCCTAGATAGATTGTAGATGATATTTCCAGCAAAGCTTATTGCAATTTTCAAGAGATTGAGTCCCATCTTAAAAATTGCTTGCCATTGAGAGAGTGATATTTTCTTCCAAGATTGATTTTGTTCCTTCAAATGATAGCCAACAAAGTGATCTTCAAATAGTCCTTCCTTCACCTTAGCTCTGATACCATGTTGAGAAATCAATGCATGTAGATATTGGGATTTGATTCCTTTTTTCTTGATAATTACTTGTGACGTTTGTTGGCTTATTTTACTTCTTAATTATATTATCTTTAATAAAGAAAATACCAAATCAAAAGTGCATGAATATCACAAGAATAAGGAACACAAGGTATTAGCACTCATCCAGGGCAAAACCCCTCTTTTAGGGGAAAACCCAGTCAAACTCTTCTACTAGTAGATTGAAATCAAAATGAGACAATCGAAGACAATTTTGACCTAGACAAAGACTTCCTCCAATCACTAAGTCAACCCTTCCTTCAAGTAGATGAAATCTCCCAAAGTATCCAAGTGCCATCTTCTTAAATGCAGCTTCAATCTAGAGTTTCATCCTCCCAGCTATAAAATTTTGGACTTGCAACTACTTCAAAAATTTTGGCCCGTATAACTTGCCCAAAAACCCTAGAAAACTTCACATGTGTGAGAGAGAGATGCCTAAGAAATTCAATTTTGTCTTCCTCGGATTCTATCTTCCTTCTCCTTGACTTTGCTCTCCTTTTATTGCTCTTGAATTGCAAGTCAAACTTTTGAATGAGATGATACCAAATAGGTTGAGCTCCACTTCTATTTATATTGCTTCTACTAGGTGAATAACCCTAATCTACGCTGACTTCATTAGGATAGGGCTGACTTAGTGAAGCCGTGATAAAGGAAAATTTTGATTAATTTTTTTTCTTTACATGATACAAAATCCCAAGAAGGGTCTAATAAGTGTGACAATGACTCTTATGGCTCAAGATAAAACCTAGAAGCCTTTAAAGGAGGTTATTCCCTAGAAATAGTAAAGGAGCGTGAAACCCATGCTTCAAAATGATTTTTCTTTTACAATATAATTTTATTTTTACATCACCAGTCAAATACACTTATGACGACCAACACTTGTTACATTCTTCAACATCAACCAAGTTCGACAAAATTATAAACTCAAGCCTTTCATCCAAACAACATCAGAGGAGACTCACTTGGAAGAAAGAATCCAACTTTTAGCAGATCTCATGGAAGTGAGTGCTAAGGAGATGACTTTTCTGAACATACCACTGCCACCACTAGTGCATTCTTCGTCACCACATCCACCATATCCTACCCACCATTTCTTTGCACAAATTATTTTGACATGTGATCAGGTTTCCCACCAGCTTGCAAAACCATTTCAGTGAAATCCGATTGAGTCCTCAGACGCACTTGTCGAAGAAGCAACAAAAAATTTGTCTTAGTTTATTTTTCAATGTACTTTGTACTAAAAAATTTGTAAAGATTTTCAGCTCTTACAGAGCCAATAATGAATGTATAACTCAAATTTAGAATTTTGGGTCACTCCAAATCTCCCCTTCTTCGAGACGAAGAAGGCTTTAAGGGTAGGGGAGATGTCGGAGGAGCTAGTTGACTTAGTCAACTAGCCTAGTCGAGTCAGATAAACATATAATATAAAGACGATTGTTAAGACAAGTTAGATTAATTAAGAGTCTGGTCAGGTAGTTAGGTTGTTGTAAATGTCCCGACATGGTATAAATATATGTCATGTATTGATGTATAATGTTGAATTGGATTTTGAGAGACATAGTATAAAGTGTGCTTCTGTTGGTTCTACACTACTTGTATCTCTTATTTTACTTTCTGTTATGTGATTTGCTATGTGAATACTTGATGTCTATGCTACTGGTAACTATATATGATTTTCCTTAGATTACAACAATATCTTTTCCACACATTTGTTATAAATAGGTTTTCATTAATGGAAAAGGAAAAGAAGTAATTGCGAAGGCACAAGTAGTTGCAACTGATATCAACTCAAGTATTGTAAGGGAAACGATGGGTACAATAACTTTGAAGCCATTTTTAGTTCAACATATTATTTTCATGTGTAATTGGGACCCACTCAGATGGATAGAGCTCAAAGAGAGATTTCCAATAGTATACTAAAGTCCAAAAAATACCTCCTCGATTGAAAGTTATTGACAATCAAAGTTATGATGTTAAAAATTTGAAGTTAGAGGATCAACAACATAATCATTGCATAGAGGGAAACCACGGAGGAGCTTGCATGGACCAATAAAAAGCCCAGGAGGGAGAGTGTTGGGATGATGCTAGCAGGTAGGAAAGGAAACAATTGGTGGAAGCTCTACAACAGAATATCCCACAGGAACACACTCTGAGAAGAATGATGCTTGGCCATAATCTAGGATACTCCATTGAGTTTTTGTTGAGAATGGTTCTCGGTGGCAAAATGTCCCCTAGGAGAAACCTTCCTCAGAATCTTGGTGATAATGTGAAGGTGAAACCCCAGACCTTAGATAAAAGGAACCCCGAAGAGGATATCTTGGAAGAAACTTAGAGATTTCTTTGTGAGATTCAATTGCATTTTCGTCGATATTTATAGGGAAAGAGTGGTTGTAGGCTTGAACCTAGCAGTTTTTCATTTAATGAAGAAATTCGAAGAAAAACCAAGGCTCGATACCCCTCTACCTCCGTACTCTAAATGACGCATGGCATAACTTAATTGGCTCAAGGTAATGATGTGGAGGCACATTCAGCATGATGATGTGGCCCAACTGGGACATGACATGTGGAATGTGTTTTTGGTAGTTTCAAGTGGTCGAGTGGGCCAAATACGGCCAATACATGTCACCACTTAGAAGGCACCACGTGGTGATAATGATGTAAGCATGGCATCATCTTGGAAGGAGAACCCTAGAAGAAACTAATGGTAGCACTGAGAGGAAACCTCCGAGATGACAAAATCCGAGAGATGTAAAGGTGACATAACAATTGGCAGTGAAATTCCCATTCCGAGAATGATGTGGTGAATAGGTCACCTAAGCTAAAATCTCATTGGTCACAACAACAGGTAGAGGGACCCGCAGGAATATGTCATCGAAGGAAGTCATATCAGTAAAAATGCAAGGGCGTGTCACAAAGTTTTGCCGAGAAAATTTCCAGGGAGAAAAAATAAAATACAGGGGCTAGTGTTGAGCACCAAGAGTAGGTTCTATGCATGTGAAGTGACCCTGGGTGTGGAAAATGTTTACAAAGAACTTAAGCCCTCAAGGCTATAGTACAGTGGGCCCAACCATTGGTTATATGTGAAGGTATTTTAATAAAGTGCTCAGGCCCAAAGCAGATCTACCGTCTTGATATTTTTGTATTGGTTTAGGCCTTCGAGCTTATGGTTGGATGAGTCAACAACTCGAGAGTGTTTTGGGCTATTTTGAATAGCATGAACAGGTCGACAATTTTAAAATTTGGCATTTGCACCATTTTTTAAGTGGTTTGGAGACTAACTAGTGGTGCCTAAAGTTTGGATATTGGGCATAAATGAGTTGGCAACACGTTTAGTAGTAGTGGACATATTTAACAGTTATTTGGTAGTTTGGCTAAATATGGTAGTTAGCCAAATTTATCAAGTCTCATCTAAAGGATAATAAAAAATCTAGAATAAAACTTCTCAGTTAAACTCAAATTTTGTTGTAGTAACAGGTGAGTAGTGTTTGAAGACCTAAAGAAAAATTAAAAAATGTGTTTGAAGCAGGAAAAAGACAAAAGCAAATATGTATGCATGATTAAGAGCTAAGGATAAATTCTAATTCACAAATTATCAACTACAATTTCTTTATAAGAATTGAATTTGCAATATGTAAGTTGTGCATTGTGCAAGTGTGAGGTGTGTTGGATTAATGATGGTAGTGTGGATGATGGATTTATCAGTGATCAAAGATTGCTAAAGGTGTTTTGTGGTGAGTGTTTAAAGAGAGATTTATTTATTTTTATTTATTTATTATGTAAGGGAGTGGCCTTCATGATTTGAGTTTAAAAATACAATGGAATATTAATCATTGAGGTTAGGAAAGTGGTATCTTGCATATTAGGGGTTGTAGCTCCTTCTAGTAGTTGCTGGTAAAAGTTAGGAGTTGCAGCTCCTTTCAGGGGTAGTTGATAAAATTAGGGGTTGCAGCTCCTTTTAGTTGTAGTTGATAAATTAGGGAGTAATAGCTTCCTTCTGGTTGTAGCCATAAACTTTGTAACAACAAGTAGAAGCTTTCCTTTGAGAAGTAATATGAAGAAATTTTGAAGAATATGTGTTCTACTTGTGTGTTTAATGATTGATTCTTGTGATATTGATATGAATTAATTACTGAAGTATTTATTGGTGTCCTGTTATTTTTACTAGTGAAAAAAAAAGTTTCTAAATTTCCTACAATACTAATTCAACCCCCCCCCCAGTATTGTCCTTTTTTCTGGTAATTGGTATAAAAGCGAAACCAGGTTACTTTAGATCAATTCAACAACTGGAAGAAAGATCAAGGACCATGGAGGAATGAGGATACACCAATAGGGCATCTATTTTCAATGGAACAAACTATGTATTTTGGAATGTCAGGATGAAGACCTATATTCAATCACTTGGAGCTGATGTATGCAATGCGGTGGAAGAAGAAGATCAAAATCATCCAACCTTGGTCACAAGAGACCAGAAGATGGAAAATACATGCAATGCTAAAGCTATGAATGACTTGCTTGCTGGCCTACCTGAATCGAAACTAGTCAAAGCCATGGTATTATCTATATAATAAGCTAAAATTTAAGGCTTAGAATGCATTTTGAGTTCTTGAAGATGAATGATTATGGAGATATCACAAAGTACTTTCTTAGATTTGATTAAGTTGTGAACACTATAAGAGGTATTAATGAGAAATTAGAACAGCCTATAGTGGTTCAAAAGGTGTTGAGATCTCTTCCTGAGAGATTTAATCCCAAGGTTTCAGCCATTGAGGAGATGACTGAGTTGAAGGCTCTCACTTTGGACCAGCTACTTGGAACTCTTATTGCTTATGAAATGAGAATTTCTACTAGAAAACTTACAATAGAGGAGTCAATATTCAAAGTAGACAAGAAGCCTAATGAAGAGCATGATGATTCATTTTGTGAATCAGAAGAAGAGGAAGCTAAGTTTGTGAGGAAACTTAGGAGAGGCTTAAGAAAGTACAAAGGTAAGCTACATTTTAAGTGCTTAACTATGGTGAATTTGATCACTATGCTTCCAAGTAACTTGAAAATAAGAAGAACGAATATGATCCTAGGGATAAGTTCAATAAAATTCACAAGGAAAGAAATAAGGCTAAGAATAAGAGCTTCTACACCCAAGATGACATCTCATCTCAAAGTGAAGGCAAAAAATCTTCTGATGAGGATAGATATGAAGAAATTCCAAAGGAATTTGTGCCTTATGGCCATATACAATCTAGAAGTCGAAGTTATTAATTCTAACAGAGAGGAGGCTGAGGTTGATTTAGAAGGAGAGCTGGTTAGTGCTCATGAAAAGATTGAAAGGCTAAGGTAGAAAAATAAGGCACAAAAGTTAGTGTTGATAAAAGACAAAGCTGAAGCCATTAAACCTCCGCCCTTGAAAATTGAAGAAGGAAATAATATTCAATAAATTATGAATCAACATATTGGTGAGAAAAATAAAGCATGTGAAATTCTTGAAGGGGAAATTGTTTTGCTTAGGAAAGATCTAGAGAAGGCAAAAACCTAGATGAGTTTTAACGCAAAATTTGGAAAAGGAATCGAAAGTTTAAATGAGCTTCTTGAAGCACAAAGGGTCTCAAGAAACAAAATTGGTCTTGGATTTGAGGCCAAGTCAAGCTCAATAGTTGATTTGAAGGGAAATAAGTCTATTACCTTTGTACAAGAAGCAAAAAATGGAGACATTGCAGCAAAAGGAGATTCAACATAGCAACAAAGAGACAAAGGAAGCACACAACCCAATATGCAGTCAAAGGTTGATCAACAACAACAAATCAAAAGGAGGAATTTCACTCAACACAAGTCAGACAATGTTGGAGAGGCAAATCAAAATACACAGATGCCAACCCAACTAATGTTCCTAATTTTATTTGATCCCAGGTATGAAGGAATTTCTCCAAGCTATTCTTTTACATGCACAAATTATGGGCACAAGGAAGCAAATTGCAGGGTACCTTTATAATACAAACAACGTAGGTCAAGGAGAAGAAGTTAAACATACAAAGGATGAATAGAGACATGTATATCAATCCATTCACTCCTTTGAATAATTTGATCAAATGCTATAACTATCAGAATTTTTGCCATAGGGTAGCTGAATGTAGACTCAAGGATAAAAATTTTGATTCAGTTATTGAGAAAATAAGCAAGAAACCCAAAGTATGGAAAGAAAAAAAAAAGTACAAAGCAATGTAATATTGTTTTTTATTATTAGAGTGAAGGAAATCATTGGTACATTGATAGTGGTTTCTCCGAGCACATGTCGGTAGACAAAAGGAATTTTTTATGATGGAAACTAGTTGAGAAAGGTAATGCGACTAATGCACCTAGTAAGATTGTTGGTAAAGGAGTTGTCAGTCTATCAAATGGAAGAGATAAATCCATGAATGTGTTGTATGTTTATGGGCTGAAGCATAACTTACTTAATGTATCTCAAATGTGTGACCAAGGTTATGATGTTCTTTTTAAGGCTAAAAATTATCAAATCAAGTCTATATGCACTAGAGAAATAATAGTTGAAGTTGTAAGAACAAACAATAATATCTAAGTCTTGAAAGAAAAGACTGAGAGGCACTACTTTTCAAATATTGATGAGAGTTGGCTATGGCATAGAAGACTTGGACATCTAAATTTTGATTAGATTATCAAACTAGGAAAGAAGATTTTTGTTAGATATGCTAAATATTTCAAATCCTGAGAATACTATTTGTAAATCTTGTCAGTTGGGTAAGCAAGTACAAATACCATTCTAGTCAAAGAAGAACTCATCAATTAATCCATTGCAACTAGTTCATGTGGACTTATATGTACCTTCAAGAATGCAATCACCCACGGGTGAATTGTATTTCATGCTTATCATTGATGATTTCAGTTGAATGATGTGGTTTTCATTTTTAAGAGAAAAATCATAGGCCTTTAAGAAGTTTAAAGACTTTAAAGCTATTGTTGAAAATGATACTGAATGTAAAATCAAGAGCATCAGGTTTGAAAATAGAGGTGATTTTACTTCAAATGAATTTGATTATTTTGCAAGCAAAATGACATTAAAAGGTAGTTTACTATAGTAGAAACTCCACAGCAAAATGGTGTAAGAGAGAGATCCAATAGATTAGTTCAACAGTTAACCAGAGCCATGATGGGATAGAAATTTTCAATAGAGATTTTGGGCTGAAGCCATTCCCACAGAAGTGGTGTTCTTAAACAAATCTCACTTTAGAAGAAAAAGTGATAAGACTCCCTATGATCTTTGGTATGACAGACCTGTAATAGTCATACATGTCAGAGTGGTCGGAATCAAGTGGTACATGAAAAGGAATAATGAAAATATTGGTAAATTTTATGCAAGGGATGATGAAGTTATTTTTCTTGGGTACTCTTGGAATAACAAGGGCTATAAATTATACAATAAGAATACAAAGATGATAATTGTCTGCATTGATGTCAAAGTGGATGAGCACATCAAATTTGAAGTTTATCAACGAATAAATAACAACTCCAATGATCCAATAAAAAATGATGAGAAGGAATATGAGCCTTTTTTAGATGAATATAATCAAGAATCCCTTAGTCCTCAAATAAATGATCCTGCAAGGTATGTGTAGAAACATCACAAAACTGACTAAATTGTTCATGATTTAAATTCAAGTTTCCAGAGAAGAAGAATATTGGAAAATCTCCCTACATAAGTGCATATAGCTCTGTTATAATTGATGAAACCAAAGAATGTTGTTCGAGTTAGCCAAGATGATAATTGTTTAAAATCTATCCATGAAGAACTTGACCAGATCGAGAAAAATAAGACTTGGGAATTTGTTCCAAGACCAACAAACAAGAACATTATTGGAATGAAGTGGGTCTTCATAAACAAATTGAATGAGCATGGCGAAATGTTAAGAAACAAGGCAAGGTTATTTGCAAAGGCTATGCATAAATTGAAGGATTAGACTTTCATGAAACTTTTTCTCTTGTTGCTTGATTAGAGGCAATTAGAATGTTTTTGGCATTTGCTTGTTTGGAGAAATTCAAGATATATCAGATGGATATCATATATTCCTTTCTAAATGGAGAGTTGTAGGAATAAGTCTAAATTGAGAAAACTAATGGTTTTCAATTGTCATATCAACCTGATTATGTTTGCAAGATGAAAAAGGCCTTGTATGGTCTCAAGCAAGCCCCATGGTCTTGTTATTCCAAGTTGGATAGTTACTTACTCAATTGTGGTTTCAAAAGAGGTGGAACATATATTAATTTGTATGTTAAAGCTAATGATGGAAAATTGTTAGTGGTGGTTGTCTGTGTTGATGATATTATTTTTTGCAGTGATTGAATCAACTATCATGCCAATTTGTAGTTGATATGAAGGCCAAATTTGAGATGTCTATACTTGGAGAAATTTATTATTTCCTTGGTCTACAAATTACGCAGTCCTCCAAAGGAATTTTTATCTCACAAAGAAAGTATCTCGAGGAAGTATTGAATAATTTTGGTGTGGAGGAATTTTATTTGGTAAGAACTTGTTGACGTTGTTGGACCCGCCAACATTCAGGGGATCACCCCGGTATGAAGTCCCAACTAGACCTCACATGGTTTGGTGTGGCAGTCCCATCCGGTATGATGGGTTGGTTTCCATTGTCTCAAGGATTTGCCTCAACTCTTGGTTTTTAGCACATGAGAGTGGTTCGCTTTGTCTTCGAGAAGTGATGTTCGCGTGCCTGGTGAGTGCAACTGTACTTGTGTCAATGGTTCTTTCATTGTGAGGGGAAAAGGTGAAGGTGAGTTCCAGGTTGAAAGAGATTAGTCCCAACTCGGCTAGGAACACACAACAAAAAGGACACACACAACTTCCGGTGGATTAGTCCACTCAGATAAAGAAGTCACAACATACAATGTAAGATAACACATACAACACTAATGGATCAGTCCTAGACAAGTGCAACTATTGTTACAGTAAGGTTCATGTGAAAGGTCGATTTGATGTCTGACAGAGCAGTCGACATAGATGGGACAACATTAAAAACATATACAACACATTTCCATTAATAGATTATGCATTACAACAAATGAATCAGTTCATATGTAGAACACATGGTTAAAAGAAACATGCAATACAAGTTTTGAAGATCAGTCTTACAAAAAATAAAATACATGTGTGAAAATGTGTTGGCTTGTTCATAGGCTTCTGAATTAAGCAAAAGTTCCAAGACACATCATTACACCATACATCACTAACCCCATCAATGGGGCATTGGAGCCACTACTTACTCCTCAAAGAAAAGATTACAGACTCTATTGGCTATGTGCGAGGAGCTGAGGTGAAAATTCCTCACATGTACAAATGAGGGGGGTATTTATAGCCAAGGGTGAAACTGACCCTTGTGGCTGTTTGACTACCCTCATGATTGTTTGAGTTCCATGGATCTTTAGGACTTCCACACTACATCACACTGATTGACAACAAGCCCATAGTGGAGATGTGGGAAAAATGACTCATGACTTGACTCGACATGACTTGACAAGACAATGATGGTAAATTCTTGCTGCTGTTGGAGTGCATGTCAAGCTACAATGTTGCTAAGTGATCGATGTCTTCATGGTGTATCATAGCTTCACCTCCGCATGGCGTAGTGTGTGCAGTCTTCGATGGTCCTTGGTTTGCTTAATGAAGCTCTACCATGTCGTTCCTTGCTTTCATGTTGGAAGGATTTACAGGTTCACTTGTTCGCGAAGGTGCATATTCGTTGCATTCGTCTGATTCACATGCTTTGTTAGTTCGTCCGTTGGTGAACCTGTCCATTTACATGTGCTCCCTTTGTTCATCCCGTTCATCATCTTGACATGTTTGTGGGTGTACCAGTCACTCATGACGGGATGACATCAAATCAAAAACCTCCTTGTCTATCATGACACATGATCATTCGGATGCGGGTGGCCGGGAGAGGTAGCAAGGTTGTGATGCGAGATGATGGCTCCAGGCAACTGCTAATGAAAATTGCGCAAGAGTCACTGAGAGATGGAGACAGGTGATTTGAGTTGACAGTGACTAATTGCAAGGTCTAGCTCAGCTAGGAGGAAAAATTGCACAAATTTTGGGAGGAATAGCCCGAGTTGTTGGAAGGCAAGGTAGGCATGCTCTACATATTTTCCAGAATGAATAGTCAGCAGGGGCCAGACAACCAAATTTGTGCAATTTTCCAGGGGAATGGGCTGAGCTACATGAGGGGTTAGCAGGCAGTGAATACATAATTTTTCTGGGCAACTGCCCAAATATTGGCAGCCAAATCTGTGCAATTCCCAGAGGGAACTGCCAATTTGTTGCTTAGGTCACTAGCAGCCAGATTTATGGAATTCCTAGAGGGAACTACCAGTTGGCTACTAGGGTCACTAGTAGCTACATCTGTGCAATTCCTAGAGAGAACTGCCAGTTGGCTACTGGGGTCACTAGCAGCCAGATTTGCGCAATACCCAGAGGGAACTGCTAGTTGGCTACTTAGTCACCTACAACAGAAATTGCACAATTCCTAGAGGGAACATGCAGTTTGCTATTGGGAGTTGCTGGCTGGGAAAAATGCATTAAGGTCGATAGGTTGGCCTGCTAATCATCTTTGCGCAATTTCTGAGCTGAGCTGATTGATAGCAGGAGGCCTACTCATGAGCACTGCACAATTTCTGAGATGAACAGCCGATCAACTGTCCAGGTGGCTAGCATGAGTGCTGATTAAAATGCTTGCAAGCAACACAACTTGAAAGAACCAGCTTGGTGCTTCTGCATTGTTCTAGTTGATAGTTGATCGAGTCGAAAGCAGGGTGATGTTCTGGCTATCAGTGAAGATTCTGGCTGTCAGTTAAGAGTCTAGTCGTCAAAACTTTAGTGAATGTCACTAAGTGTGTGAACAATCAAAATATGCATAGGTGATCATATGGACACACACTTGCACGACTTGACGATGAAACGAACAAACCATGCGGATGCATATGTTAAACATGACTGATCGACGGTGCAAGAGACAAGCACGACACTCATGATTGATTGTTCATGATTGAGACGACACTTGTGCGACAGTGAATGTGACTCCGTGTGTGAGTGCAACAGATGCTTTTATGGCAAACACATCAAACACATACGAAGAAAATACTTTGAGCATAACCAGAAAATGGTCACAAGCATGACTTAGACATCAACATACAGAGACTTGAGTGCAATAAACAAGAAAGGAAAATGTAAAGACTCACACGCGCTCACGGAGTGAACTTGAGTGTGTGCAGTTATCAAGTGAAACTCTCCAAGGGAGGCTCCGAAATTGGTGTAGGCCAAAATTTTGGAGGGTGGTTGTAGTCGCTACAACACTTGGTGACACACTGGTAGAACTCTAGCTTCTCCGTTTTGGTTCATTGCTAGCACTGGGCCTTGGTCCTTCAAGAAGTATTAAATCATTGTGCAGGTTACGTCAGTTTCCCCACTTACCCCGTGGACATTCATGGTTCACCCTTTGCCAACTCAGTTAAACACAATCAAAAGTTCAACTTAGATCTCAGTGTTTCGAATCCGGGAAGGGTAGTTTAGTTCACGAGTTGAAGATTTTCAGAGTATAAGCTTTCATCTCTGGTGTTGCTCCGTTGCCAGCAGGCCTGGAAATTACCCCGATCGAGTCATGCAGGAACACACACATTGATCCACTACCAGTGAGCCTGGTCGGTACCCTAGTGGAGTTGCATGCTTCACCTCTTTGCGCAGGAAGCCTTTCTCTTCTTTTTCCTTTGTATTTTTTAAGAGAATTGTGCATAGGCACTTATTTATTTTTGGGGCGGAAGAGGGATCCCGACTTATTGAGAGTAGAAGAGGTTGTTCCTTCAGAGAAGCATGTAAGACCTCTGACATAGGTTTTCTCGTTTAGATTTTTCCCCTTCTCTGTTTCTACTAATTGGATTAGCTTCAACACACAGAGCATAAGGCTGAGTATAGGAATGGGGATTCCCAGTGTGGACACAGGTTCGCAGTTGGACCAAAGATTCCCTTACAGACGGTTTGTATTTTCCGTAAGGACTTCATCAGCTGAAGGTTGTAACCAAGCACACAGAAAATGGACACAAGACTAGCCCAGTGCTGCAGTGTCACAAGTCTCTTCGAATTTCAGCCACATACTCTATTCAAAATCCAGAACGTAGTAGTTGGCAGCACTTATTTCTGGAAACAAAAATAATAATATATCAAACAAACAAAGTGTACGTGAACAAAAATAGTAATCAGAATAAAACAAAGCAAAATCAAAGATAATAAACAAAACAAATCAAATGAAACAACAAGCATAAAACAAAATATGTACATGGCACGGGCGCGGCCCGGCCTATTGGAAATAATTCTTGAGATATTGGTCATTGACGGGAAGGTTATCAATCCTCCCATCGAGTGATCACAAATGATACATGTATGGGCCAAGCTTCTCGTGAACTTTGTACGGGCCAATCCACAAGGACTGGAACTTCATATGTTTTCCTTTCTCTTCATGGGGTTTATCCCATTTCAGAACTAAGTCACCCACATCGAAGCTAACTTTCCCTGTAGACTTCTTATCAAACCACCTCTTGATACGGCTCTGGTGGAGTATGAATTTTTCTTTTGCTTTCATCCTTTCTTCCTGGAGCTTATGGAAGGCTTCCATCCTATGTCGAACTAGTTAGCAAGGCTTGCCTTGGGATTCCTAGGAAAGTTGAAGAGCGGGCAAGTAGATATTTGGTGGGAGGATGGCTTCTTTACCATAGACCAAGAATTATGGTGAGGTGTTCAGAGAGGGCTTAGGTGTCACACAGTCAGCCCATAGTGCATTCGTCAGGGAGGTATGTGCTATAGGATAAAATGCACGGTGTATGGAGGATGGAGTTATCCTCAAAGGTCTTCCTAGGACCTTTGACAAACTGTAAGATGATATGTAGTTGTCATAGAGTTACATGCATGTCCATAAACAATAACTAACTATCAAAGCAAAACAGATTGATTACCTCAAGCCTCTGTGTAGACTTACTGGAAAGCACAATGCAGTTAGGTGGAAGTCCCTTAAGCTGGCTCCAGATCAAGTCCCACACATAGAAGAGACAAGCATAATCACAGCATACAACCTTGATAAATAATACATGAATACATAAAAGACATCTAGTAACTAAGCTACTCATGCTAAAAGGTATTGGAAAAACTAGAAAATGAATGATAGTACCAACACCACGGAGTAGACAATACAACTGCAGTTCTATATTAATGTCAGAAGAGTGATTACAACCATCTGTTGCATCAACCTTCCCTTACCCCTCCATCTTCTCTCTCTCTCTCTCCCTTCTTACCAACTTCTTATGCTTAGATTTGAGACTATGCTCAACAATCAAGTAAGCTATCCTTTCAAATGATCTGACCTTTTTCACCATAGCCCTAGCTTTGCTTATGTAGAATTTGAGTTAGGGTTGCCAAGTTCCTCCATGAGTTCCTTAAGGTAAAAGAAATGATGTTGCCATGCTTTTGAGCTCTTTCCCATTTTCCTCCTTCATTAGGATTAGAAATCCCAAAATTAGGTCGAACTTGAGATGTTTTCTTGCTTTTTTGAGTAGATTTAGGAGCAAATATCTAGATATTTATGATTCAATTCGCTCCTTTGACATTTAGAACTTCATTGGGATCCACTAATGTTGTTCCCGAACTAACAACTAGATTTAGTAGGGTCATTAACGCTCCCTTAGGCTTATAGAGAAGCTTTATAAAGTAGGTTGTCAGTGTATAGCCAATGTTAGTGTGGAAACAAGGCATGTGATCTTGGTCTTTGCTTCAACTATCATGTCTTTCCCCTCTGAGTTGATGAGGGGTTCATTTTGCTATATAATAGATGCCCCCTAAAGTATGAGATCAGAGGCTGCGATGATGGCTGAAATACTTTACTTAATTGTAATTTTCCTTCTTCGACAAAAAGAGAGAGAGGATCGGAGCTTCGGGTGGTACGGGAAACCTGATACAACACATATATATAAAACAACTAAAATCATGTCCTAAGTTGGGGCTTCCCATGCTCAATAGGTATGTCAGAGTGGTTTTCTCATAAAAGAGATATGATGATATTGGCCGCCGATAAGCACAATGCAGATCCGGTGTCATAATAGGATCATTTTGATGAGCTGTCTCCAAAAAACAATATACGCAACTTGGGAGAGGAAGAAAGGTTGAGTGACACAAGCCTCTGCCCAAGGTCTTGATTTCTGCTTCACCGAACAGCATAGATTGATACATGTGAATATATACATTGATGTTAAACATGTATGAAATCTTCTGATTACCAGTCAATAATGGAGACCGTTAATAGACGTGAAGAAGGCCACCAATAATGGTGATGGTCTCCAAGATGCACAGTACAATCTAGCGAGTGCGAAAAATGTTCTTGTCATCGAACACTCGTAGAATTGCTTAACCAGGAGCCAATAATGAGAACCTGTGATCAAACACAAGGTGATCTGCCACTAATATCTACAAGTACCAAGGCACTGAATGTGTTTCTGGGTTGTCTTCCTAGATAAAGTATTGAAGTCTATAGGAAGATACCTGTCGAAAGGTAGGTAATAATGTGTCCTACATCAATCGACATGAAATGGGACAAGAATGATTTGTTTTTTGAGGAATCTTTGAGCATTGGGTCTAAACAACAGAGGGCATGATGAAAGGATATGCTTGATGGGTTGATGGAGGAAACAAAAGGTTAACACTTGAATAATAGAAGGCACGACAACAGTTTTAACCATGTAGCACTATACTCATGAACACCAAAGAGTGTTAGGATATAGAGATGCAAGAACATCGGGGTATTTAGGATAAACTCACAAGATGATAAGATTCATATTGAGAGGTTGTAACAAGGAAGGTTTATCTGAGGGAGTGCCATGTTCAAGGGAGTGACTGCTACCAAACCATGCTTTCTAATACTGAATGCAGTTGTATTGTCTACTTTCCCCATCTGATTACTTTAGTGAGTCCAAACTGGTAAACTCGTCGCTCTTTTCATATTTTAAGAGTTTGAAAAGGACCGTGAAAAGAGTGACTCTATACCCTATCTGATGAGTTTAATGAGTCCATACAGGCAAACTCGTCGATCTTTTCATGTTTTGAGAGTCTGAAAAGGATCATAAAAAGAGCGAATCTATATCTTGTCTGTTTAATTTAATAAGTCCAGATGAGACAACTCGGTGGTCTTTTCATATTTAGAGAGTCTAAAAATATCATAAAGAATGACTCTAGGGTGTTAAAAAGCAAGTGTTGTAGTTGTTGTTGTAGATTTTTAACAAGCCCGGTGACAAAAATCGAAATTTTTCAGTTTAACAAGCGAGAAAAGTACCTAAAAGAATGCTCAGGTCATCTTTATAAATATTTAACGAGCCTAAAGAAAAAAACTCGACATTTTTTCAGTTTTATGAGTGAGAAAAAAGTGCCTAAAAAGAATGCTCGGACCGTTGTTGTATGTGTTTAATGAGCCCAACAATGAAAAACTCAGGGATTTTTCAGTTTTTGAGAGCGAGAAAATATCCCATAAAAGAAAAGCGCTCTTGTGAGAATTGCATGCAGCTTTTACTGCTTTTCATTCCTAAGGGTATCTTCATAAAAAGCAGGAAAAAAAAAAAGCAGCAGTTCCTATTCATATGGGTTCATGCATGATAAAAAATCATGGGGAATGGAATACTGCCTCTTGGATGATTTCAAAAAATCATGTCTCCAAAAACAAATATAAGGAAGTTTTTTGAGCTTTCACATGCATTATTTTCACTATTTGAGAATTGTGATAGCATTTTGGAGCCAAAGAGGAGCAGATTTTCCACAGACCATTGGCAGTTTTGACTGAAGTTTGGTATGCCCACAGCACCAAATATAAGATTTGGTGCCAGTTGATTTTATGATTTCCTACCAACCTATGGATCATGGTTTTTAAGATGCTATTGACGGCCTCTACTTGACCATTAGCTTGGGGGTAGTAGGAGGATGATTGATCCTGACGAAAACCAAGCAACGATGTTAAGTCAGACATCATATGGTTCTGGAAATGAGATCCATGGTTTGTACCGATCATGCGAGGTACACCAAAATGACAAATATCCTGATTGAATAGGAATAGCACTGTGGTTTCTCCATCGGCTTTGTAGGTGGGAAGGGCTTCAGACCATTTTGTGAAATAGTCCACAGCTACTATGATATAGTTGTGTCCAACAGAGGAAATGGGATTGCAAGTTACGAAGTCTATCCCCCATTTGGCAAAGGGGCCAACGAAGATCACCGGGTATAGTAGGGGCGAAGGAGCACACATTTTCTTTGTGAACACTTGACAAGGATGGCATTGGCGAATGGCCTTGACACAATCTTTGAACAAGGTTGGCTAGTAATAGCATGCACTGAAGATTTTCTATGGAGTAGATATGCCAAAAAGATTACCGCCACATGCCCCAGCATGGAATTCATTTAAAACATGTTGATCTGAATTTGAAACTACTTGTAAATGGTTTGCAAGGTATTCAATTCAGTAATAAACATGTTTAAAAGATGTCCATGTCTTGCAGTAAAAAAACAAATGAAATTTTCCGCTGTTCATGACCCATTTAAGTATAGCAAAATTATTTCCTTTTACTGTTTAACACACTAAAACGAATTTGTTCTGCAAAAAAAAATCAACCACAGATGCAAAAGAAGTTGATAAAGCAGTTCACCCCTCCTGGGCTACGTTTGCTAGGTCCAAGGCTCCCAAATGGGCCTGTCCTCGTTTTAATTAAATGCTCAAAATGAATATATAGCTGAATAAAAGCCTCTACATGTGGAATAGATTGTAAAAACATATTCATAACACTTGAATCCTTCAGGATTGACTACTGGTTCACCTCCAATGGATACCTGCGACCCTATACAGCTCTCACAATACTGGGCCCTGGTGGCTCCTAGAACTTTCACGGTGCCAACACCTCTGCAAATAACCTCAGATGGCTGTAAAACCTATGCCAATGGCTTCAGAAGGTCGAAGAGACCCAAAATAAATAAATAAAAACGTCCAAAACGGACTTTCCTAGCCAAAGTTATGGCCATTTACTCCCAACTGCCAGTTGGTCCTAAAAAGACTCCTGCTAACTTTAGTTAGAGTCCAGATAGGCCCACCAATTTTGGCGCTCCACCAATTCCGCCGCTAACTGACCGTCGGTTAACCGTTTGTCATAACTGTGCATGTGACTGGATTTCGGGCTCGGCGGTTCTGCATAGGGTTCTGTGCCCACCTTTAAGAACTGGCGGTTCAACTTATATTAAATTCGTTCCAACATACCAACAACTTAATACGATTGGTGCATTGGTAAAGCATTGTATTTGTGGATAACAAGTCGTGGGTTCAAACCTCAACCCGACCAAAATTTTTAAATATATGCCCCCATATATGCTGACGTCACCTTGGGCCACGTGGCAACCTCTGGGCCTGCCACATGGCAACCTGTAATTGGCTGCCCAAAAAAGAATATTCCCTAGAATATTCCAAGGAATATTCAGTGGAATATTCTTTTTTAATTTTTTTTTAAATTCAAAAATTAAGGGTTATTGGGCGATTTTGTTTTTGGCATAACTTTCTCATACAGCGACCGTTTTTCAAACCGTTTGTGGCACCAGAATTAAGAGGACGAGCTCTATCTAATAATTTAGGTTTGAGCTAGTTTTGAGCACTTTCATTTTTGAGCATTTTACGACACTTGGGACATGAGCCCCTGATCACGCCTCCCCATTGGGAAGCTTTTAGACCCTAAAAGCCTTCAGCTACCTGTTAAAGAGGTGAGGGTACATCACCCTCACTCTGTCCACCTCCATCCACTTTCCCTTGCTTGGTTTGATACCTTTGAAACCAACCCGAACATAATCTACATTGCCCCTCCTTGAAGTGTGTGTCCTTCTGTCAAGGATTGTATCTTCTTTCAGCTCATCTAAGAATTCAGGCAAGAAATCTTCTAATGATGGTAGCTGAACAGTGCTTTCATGATCAGCGATCAAAGGAGGTTCATACAAACGTAACTTCTCCACATTAACAACAGAATACATTTTGCATGTAGGAAGGAAAATCTAATTGAAAAGCAGTATTTCCAACCTTCTTGAGGATTTTGAATGGACCAGAAAGAATAGGCTTCAGCATTTTACCTTCTCCTTGCATCCTTTCCTTACTAATGTACAGCCATACCTCATCCCCTTCTTGAAACTTGTGATCAACTCTATGCTTGTCGTGTCTTTCCTTGTACTTGCCTCGACTCTTCTCAAGCTGTTCTTGAATTTGCTGATGTATTTGCTGAATTCTTTCAATGAATGAATGAGCTTTGTCAATATCACTATGTCCCTCAATGGCGATGTCTTTCTCAAGAATGAAATCAAGAGGTGATTTTGGCAAGTAACCAAAACAAGCTTCAAACGGTGAGGTGTTTGTGGAAGAGTGCTTGGCACGGTTGTAAGCATGTTGTATGTAGTGCAAATTTTCATCCCAAAAGCTTGGGATGCTGCTGCATACCTCTCAAGAGGTGCACATTGGTTCTTTCACAACTTTGGTTTGTCCTTCTGTTTGCGGATGAAAGGCAGTACTTTTTTCACTTTGTGTCCCTCATCTCCATAGGTTGGACCAAAATTCCCCACAATCTGGAATCCCTGTCACTAATAATGGAAGTAGGCAAACCAAAGTGAATCCATACATGATGAAAAAATAATTCAGCAGTTTGTTTGGCAGTTATAGTTTTCTTACAAGGCATAAGTATACACATTTTGTTGAAACAATCAACTACTACATATAAATAATCATGTTGCTTTCTAGATTTTGGAAAACCTCCTACAAAATCCATAGAGATGCTCTCCCATGGTCTAGAAGGTACCGGCAAGGAGTATACAAGCCAAGCTTCCTATTACTAGGCTTGCTTGTAGCACATAATGAACAACCTCTTATGAACCTTGAAACAGAATCTACCGTGCGAGGCCAATAACAATACCTCTGTAGATGTGCAACTGTTTTGCTTACACCAAAATGGCCAGCAATAAGAGAAGAATGAGCTTCTCTTATGACATTTATTCTCTCCCCGTGTGGTATACACAACTTTCCCGAATGAAACAACAAATTGTTATGCATGTGATAGTCATTTTCCTCTACATGATTACCTTTACTCAAGTTAGCATACACATCTTTAAAGTCATCATCAGATGCATACTGTTCTATGTTATCATGTACAATGGAATCATTCTTAAGTAAAGTAACAGCACAAATAATAGGCCTTGAAAGCATATTAGCAACTTTATTCAGAGTACCTCTCTTGTACCTTATTACCAAATGGAACTGTTGCAAGAAGTCCATCCATCTGAAGTGTCGTGACTGTTGTAACTTGCTTTGTGATTGCAAGTACTGTAAGGGCTGATGGTCAGTATGTATAACAGTTTCTTTTCCCATCAAATAGTGTTTCCACTTTTTGACGCTTTGTACCAATGCATACAACTCCTTATCATA
>APFE031245202.1:0-11996 GCA_000404065.3 Pinus taeda | reverse complement strand
CCGTCGCTTCCAAGTTTGTACGAACTACCGGGTTGATAAAATGAGAGACAGGAAGCCCCAGGAGTTGTAGCATTATTGCTACAATACTGGAGCTCACCACTCTGACTCAAAAATCATGCAAAAGACAATGCTTAAAAATATTCAATTCGATGAAACAAGTTGTATTCTACAGGTGAAAGTCTTTCACATATTCATATTTGTTCCATGCATCCTAGTCATTATAACACATGTATAACCAACAAAAATCTTTCCAATGCTTTCTAACAACTATTTGAAACCAAAATAGAGCAGATTTTAACTAGCTAAGTAGAAGAATCAATAAAAAATTGTTGAATTTTCTTTGATAAAAACTTTTTAAGAAAGAAAAAAAAATTATTTACTAAAAAAAAATTCTTTTAGGACACCGATCTTGCTAACAAAATGTAGCTGCAGATCCTTTTTAGTCCATGAGCAGGCTTCCCATCCCTTTGAGTTTACAGACACAATTGTATGTCAAGATTTAAGGGACTAACGCTCTGTAGTAGTGGCCATAGAGAGTTGCTGGGTCCACTAACGCTCTGTTTCTACAGACATAGAACTTTATGAATCACTATTTAGTTTGCTAACCTGCGTTAGTGTGGGAAAAGAGCTCAAAACAGGGTTTTTAGGATCAGATTCAAGGATGAATATATGAAGGTAGAATGCAACAAGGTTTTGGTGGGTTAGAAAGGGAATGCAGAAGTATAGGGAGGTCTTAAAAGGAGGAGGAAATTGAGAACTATCCGGGTGAACTGGGAACTAGATGTATAGTCCCCAACGGGGTTGCCAATTCTGCTATAGGATAAAATGCATGGTGTATGGAGAATGGAGATACCCTCAAAGGTCTTCTTGGGACCTTTAGCAGACTGTAAGATTATCTGCAACTGTCACAGAGTTACATGCATGTCCATAAACAACAACTAACTATCAAAGCAAAACAGATTGATTACCTCAAGCCTCTGTGTAGATTTGCTGGAGAACGCAATGCAGCTAGGTGGAAGTCCCTTGAGTCAGCTCCAGATCAAGTCCTGCACATAGAAGAGACAATCATAATCATAGCATACAACCTTGATAACTAATACATGAATACATAAAAGACATCTAGTTACACATAACTAAGCTACTCATGCTAAAAGGTATTGGACAAACAAGCAAATGAATGATAGTACCAACACCACAGTGTAGACATTACAACTATAGTTCTATATTAATGTTAGAAGAGTGATTACAACCATCTGTCGCATCAGCCTTCCCTTACCCCTCTAGCTTCTCTCTCTCTCTCCCTTCTTACCAACTTCTTATGCTTAGATTTGAGACTATGCTCAACAATCAAGTAAGCTATCCTTTCAAATGATATGACCTTTTTCACCATAGCCCTAGCTTTTCTTATGTAGATTTGGGTTAGGGTTACCAAATTCCTCCATGATTTCCTTAGGGTAAAAGAAATGATGTTGCCATGCTTTTGAGCTCTTTCCCATTTGCCTCCTTCATTAGGATTTGAAATCCCACAAATAGGTCGAACTTGAGATGTTTCCTTGCTTTTCTGAGTAGATTTAGGAGCAAATATCTAGATATTTATGAGTCAATTCACTCCTTTTACCTTTATAACTTCATTGGGATCCACTAACGCTATTCCAAAACTAACAACTAGAGTTAGTAGGGTCACTAATGCTCCCTTAGGCTTACAGAGAAGCTTTATAAAGCAGGTTGTCAGTGTATAGCCAACGTTAGTGTGGAAACAAGGCATGTGATCTTGGTCTTTGCTTCAGCTATCATGTCTTTCCCCTCTGAGCTGATGAGGGGGTCATTTTTCTATATAACAGTATGTCAGTTACGTTGTTAAGAGAAAATGGTCTTCTTGATTATATGGATGGGGTTCTTATTTGTAGACTCTGCTAGACTGTTTTCTTGGGGACAGTAATACGATGAATGCTTTAACACAATACCATTTTTTTATGCAAAATCATAGAGTTTCAAAGACGAAAAATAAGTTTCATTATAAAAAACAAGTGATACCAGAACGCTGAAGTGTGAGATGATATTCTGTTGGAGGAAGCTGATGACCTCTTGGTCATTCATTTGTTTGAGCGAAACTACCTCTGTCCACCGCATAAAGTAGTCAGTTACTGTTAGGATATAGTGGTGTTGCTTTGATGAATGGGGGAAAATTTCCCCAATAATGTCCAAGCCCCACTATTGGAATGGCTCAGTCACTGCAACAGGGTGTACTGGGGCTGCTGATCTTTGTGTTCTGTCGGTGCATCGCTGATAGACCAGGAATTTATGAGCACAGGCATGTGCATACTTGAATAATGTAGGACAGTAAAAACTGGCTCGCTTAACCTTTTGTGCTGTGGTATTCCTTGCAAAGTGACCCCCGACGGGTCCGTCATGCAGATCTTGAAGTACCTTCTCTGATTCCTGTGCCTCCAGGAACCTGAGAAAAACTCCATTATTGTGCTTTATGTAAAGTAATTCATGCATTGACTCATATGCTAAGGATTTCAAGAGTAATGCCCTCTTTTGTCTGATATAAAAGTGATTGGGTATGGTGCCATGCTCAAGGTACCGATGTATATCTGCGTACCAAGAGGTTTTGTTTTTCATGGGGCCTACTTGCCTTATTTTGTACATTTCAATCTCTTGCTCCCAACTGGTGAGCTCTTCTTCGCTCTCCTGAGCATGTACTCCTACAACTGCAAGTCTAGAGAGCCCATCCCTTTGATCATCCAATTCACACATCGTTCTCCTAGATCTTGTTGTACTAGCAATGCATGCACTGCTGGGTGGGAAATGAAGACAATGCAGTGGTTTTTCAGCAAGTAGGCCCTGAAGTGTTTCACTGCCTTGTAAACTGTATAATCTTGTTTGTCAATGGTGGGGTAGTTAAGTTCTGGTCCTTGCATGATTTCACTCATGAAAGAGATGGGACATTCATCATTAGCTTCGTCTTTCGGAGTGAGTACTGCAGCTAGCGAGTTGTCGAAAGCGAAGGTGTATAGTAGGAAATTCTTTTTGAAATATGGGTTGTATAGTGCAGGCATTTCGACAATGGCTTGCTTAATCTAGGCAAATGAATGCTTTTCTTTCTTGCCCCAGGCATACACTACATATTTATTGATCATGTCCTACACGGGCTTGACTATTTGTGCATAATCCGAGATGAATTTCCGGAGGAATTTTATCTTGCCCAAGAAGGACTGCATGGCTTTCTTGTTGACCAGGTGAGGAATTCGTGTGATAGATGACCCAGTCTAGATCCACCTTGACACCGCTCTCGGCAACAATGTGTCCAAGGAGGTTCCCTTATGACACGACAAATACGCTCTTTTTGGGGTTCAAGGAAATCTTGTATCTTCGACATCGCTCAAAATTTTCCTTAAGATGGCATATGTGGTCTTCTTGTCTTCAGGAGAACACAGTCACATCATCGAGGTATACCACCATGCTCTACCCAATGAGTCCACGAAAGGTGATGTCCATAGTGTGCTGAAATGTTGCACCTATGTTTACAAGCCCAAATGGCACATCTATAAGCGAATGTACCCCACCTGGTACGGAAAGTAGTTTTGAGTCTGTCAGGTTCTGCTACCAGAACCTGATTGTATCCTGAAAAACCATCAAGGAGAGAGAACATCTGTGCCCCAGATACTATTTGCAAGATACGGTCCATAGATGACACGAGGTAGTTATCTTTGTTCGAGGTGCAGTTAACGTTCCAGAAATCGACACACAAGCAGATTTCCCCAGACTTCTTTCATACATGCACAAGGTTGGAGACCCAAGTGGAATGCCAAAATTTTTATATGATCCGTGCATCCAACAATTTAGTAAGCTCTTTCTGTATGAGGGGTTCAAGCAACGGATGTACTTTTCTTAGCTTTTTTGGATATGGATTGACCCCTTCCTTGATTGGGATGAGATGTTGCATGATCCGTGTGTCATAAGTTTTCAAATCATCATACGTCCATGCGAACACATCTCGGTATTGTTTGAACAAGTGGATGAAGGCTTGTCGTTCTTGCTATGTACAACATGTACCAAGGTTGACAAATTTTGGATCCTTTTCTGTTCCCAGGTTTATTAGTTCATGCCTCATGGTGGAACTATGGGTCTTGCTATTCCTTGGCCCCTGGAACTGCTCTTGCAAGTCACATATCTTTCTCAATGATACCACACCTTTTGTGATAATGTGGCCTTTCTGTCATCAACTCCTGCTTGCAGAGATCACTCGTGCTCGTCATCATCTATCACTGCATCTTTGAAAATGTCAGTGTTGGCCATAAAATGTAGTATCTGTTGATCGTCATTAAACACGTGTAAGTTAGTTATGTTCTCTAGGATAGATGACTTGTACAAAATTTCAAGAGTAAATCTATCCCTAATCGGTGACATTCTTGAGGCTACATTTGCTAATGCATTGCTAGTTGCATTACGTGTACGTGGCACAACAATTATACGCTTGGAAATTTGAGATTAGTCTCCATACCTCTTCTTGGTATTTTTTAGATGTGGTTATAAACAGTGAATGGTGTCACGTACCTGCCATACCACTATCTCTGAATCACCTACCACTTTAAGCATGACCACATTGAGGCTGATGGCTTTCTGCAAGCCCAATATGAGTGCTTCATATTCTGCTACATTATTTGTGCACTCAAACTCCAAGCGGCTTGACACCAGATTCTTCTTGTTGCAAGGGTCGATCAGAACACACCCGGCTCTTGAGTCATCCTGTGTCTTTGATCCATCGAAGTACAAAGTCCACAACTCATTTATACATGAACTACTTGATGTCTTAGTACTGTTTCTACTGATGTTACTGCTACTATTGGTACAATGTGATGTACAAGTTTCTTTACCATCAGTTGGGCAATGAAGGAGTCCCAACTGTGTGTCTGGTGGGGTTGGAGCTGGCCGTGCAAGATAACACCCCAACATTGTTTCAAGGAGGCAGTTTCCGAACATGAGTTCTGCGATAGTCAACGGTTCATTCTCGCCATTGATGGGAGTGACATTATGCTTCATGTACCT
Source organism: Pinus taeda (assembly GCA_000404065.3). NCBI lineage: Eukaryota > Viridiplantae > Streptophyta > Pinopsida > Pinales > Pinaceae > Pinus > Pinus taeda. Next base: position 6,944 of record APFE031245202.1, on the reverse strand, counting down.
CTTAGATTCTACCTGGATTTGGTTTCACTTGCCCTTTTATGGAAGCCACATGTGAGACCAGTCTGTAGAAAAATATCCATCCAACTTGCTGGACCAGTCCCTACTGAGTAATAGACCATATGCTTTTGGAATTTCCACGACCACTACATTGATGCATTGGTGGAATCAACGGTTATGGGATAGTCAGATGATCATGTCTCATAGTTCACCAATGGTTGGTATAGATGTTCTATCAAGTTAGATGATTCTCATGGATGTTTCACTCCATCGTGCATTGATCCTCTTAGCAATGGAGAGCAACATGACATTAGCTTCTGCACCGGAATCGACCAAGAAGTTGTGAACATTGTAGTTGAAGATTTCAAAAGATAGCAGGAATGGAGGGAAACCTGAGTTTTTTTCTTCCATCCAGAGTGTATTGAGAACAGTTGAAAGTGGTCTGGGAGGTGTGCTTGCTCCCTTGCTAGTAGAGGCTATGTTGTCTATCATTGTCTGTCCCAAAGTGCACAACAGGATATCTCGTTGACATTGGATCTTTGCCAACTCGAACAAACTGATGTTTGCTCGAGTTTTCTTCATGTCATCAACAATGTTATAATCTAGAGGTGGTAGACTCACAGAGGTTTCCGGGGTGGAAAGGGTATTCGTGTTGTCTGGCGGAGTGTTTTGCAACTTGTTGCTCATGGACGTACTCTGACCCACCACAATCTTTGTGAACTTATTTTTTGTTTGTTTCTTTGAGGAAGTTGTGGATCGGTCTTCCTTATCAGCAGTCTAATCTTTTGTTGCATATCATCAAGTGTGGGGGGAGCCCCTTTACTTCAAAGGTTGTAATAGTCAGTTTGCTTCCGGGGCTGCTTCTCGGTGTTCATCTTTGCCATTGTTTGCGAGCACTGATGTGCATTCACCACATGCTAAGAGATTGATGGCTCATCAGGTGCAACCTCTGCATCATTATACCTGTCTTTTGGTTTCTCCTGCATATCACTTCCCACCTAGAGTGTACAACTATAAAAATTATTTGTGACTCACTTCCAGCTCGGGCAAGAGTTCTCAAGATGATGTTCTTTGTGGAAAGAACAAAATTTCGGATCTGCACACCGTTCGAGCTGGAAAACATGCTTCTATGCATTTTTTGGAACGAATTGGTTGCTTCTTGATGAACCAGTTGATGAACTGCTTGCCTGTCTCTGTCTGGGCGGGTGACTGCTTACGAATGTGTTTGATCTGCATTGTTTAAGTCCGGACATTTCAGTGGACAAGCTCTTGACAAGATGACTGAGGGACTCAATGTCGGTTGCTTCCTTGTGTCTACCCTTTCTTGTCGTTGCTTGGGACTTCCTGCTCGCATCCTTGGAGTCCTTCATTGATTATCATCCTTGATGACTCCAACTACACGCAGGTCTTTCTCAACACTGATAACCTCTTCACAATTTTCCAATAGTGTTGGTCTCACAACCCACTTGATGAACTGCGCAATGCTAGTTGGCAGTGCGGACGTGTAGTAATCAGTGGTGATGGAGTCATGAGGCTTAGTGTCTGCTAGGAACCTATTCAGTATACGCATAAACCTCTTATTGGAATCTTTCACTTTTTATTTTCCCTCCATCTTGAGGCTTCCCAACTCTTTGAGTAGTATGGTTGGGGGTCTCGTCATCAACGAACTTATCAAGGAACATGCATTTGAATGTGACTTAGTTGCATATAGAGTTCGGTGGAAGGTTGTGATACCAAGCAGCGACATGACCAACCAAGGTACATGGCAACAATCTACATGCAACATCATCATAACGTATCTCAAGGGTCTAGAGCTCTAGGTAGAAGTTGTCTAGGTGGTGTTCTGCCTTTACTGTGTTGTCAGGGTTGAACTTGACGTTCATTCTCTCCACTCGCTTCGTCATTTATGAAAGACGGACGGGAGAGCCAATGGTCCCTAAGTCATCCATTCAAGATTTGGGTCATCCATCTGTTCATCTTCTTCGTGCTCTTCCCCTCCTTTGAACTCTGATGTGTCCGACTCTAAGTCTGTTGGTTCTTCTTCGCCTCCGCCTCCTATGCTTCCTTCTCCTCCGCCTCCTACACTAAAGTTTGATCCTGAGATCACAAGAGTGCCTTGCTCACCTTGTCGGAGGATTAGAGGTTTCTTTCCATCTTCGATAGCTCCTCCTAGACCTTCCAGTGTCGCAAGGGTTGCTTCCTCTGTTGATGGTACTACAACTTTTGTGGGATTGGCCTCTAGCTTCCTCACTACGCATGTAAGATGTTCTCTATCTATGATCAATCCGACTACTTTCCGAAGCTCATGAGTGATGGGATGAATGATATGAAGTCTCATGCTCAACACTAGAAGGTGAAGAGTAACCAACCTCTGAGTTTCGTGTAGGTGAGAGAGAGTGTGAGTTACTGCCTTGACCAACTGTTTGTTGAATAAGTGTGAGGGGAATTTCAGCCATGTACAACTGGCTGCCCTCCTTCTAGCACCAGAAATGTTGATGGTGATGGACCTACCAACATTTAGGGGATCACCCCAGTATGAAGTCCCAACTAGACCTCAAACCATTTGGTGTGGGAGTCCCATCTGGTATGATGACCCAGTTGCCATTGTCTCAAGGAATTGCCTCAAATCTTGCTTGTCAGCACAGGGGAGTGGTTCGCTTTGTCTTCAAGAAGTGAGGTTCGCATGCCTGGTGAGTGTAAGTGTACTTGTGTCAGTGGTTCTTTCACTTGTGTCAACGGTTCTTTCACTGTGAGGGGAAAAGGTGAAGGTGAATTCCATGTTGAAAGGGATTAGTGCCAACTTGGCTAGGAACACACAACACAAAGGACATAAACAACTTCCGGTGGAGCAGTCCACTCGGATGCGACAGTCACAACATACAAGGTAAGATAGCACGTATAACACTCATGAATCAATCTAAGATGAGTGCAATGGTTCTTACAACAAGGTTCATGTGAAAGGTCTATCTGATGTTCGACGGAGGAGTTGACACAGACGAGACAACATTAACAACACATTTACATTAATAGATTTTACAACAAATGAATCAGTTCAGATGTAGAACACATGGTTAAAAGAAACATGCATTACAAGTGTTAAACATCAGTCTTACAACAAATACAATGCATGTGTGAAAACGTTTTGGCCTGTTGCTAGGCTTCTGAATTAAGCAAAAGTTCCAAGACACATCGTTACACCATACATCACTAACCCCATTAGTGGGGTGTTGGAGCCACTACTTACTCCTCAAAGAAAAGATTACAGACTCTCTTGGCTATGTGGGAGGAGCTGAGGTGGAAAGCCCTCACATGTACAAATGAGGGGGGTGATTTATAGCCAAGGGTGAAACTAACCCTTGTCATTGTTCGAATACCCTCATGATCGATTGACTTCCATGACTTTCTAACTTACATGACTATATGTTAAACAAGTGGGTCTCTTGTGCTTCTACGTTACATCACATTGATTGAAAACAAGGCCATAGTGGAGATGTGGGCAACATGACTCATTACTTGACTTTACATGACTTGATAAGACAATGCTGGTACATTCGTGTTGTTGCTGGAGTGCATGTCAAGCTATAGTGTTGCTAAGTGATGGATGTCTTCATGGTGTATCATAGCTTCACCTCCACATGGCAAAGTGTGTGGAGTCTTTGATGGCCCTTGGTTCACTTAATGAAGCTCTAGCATGTTGTTCCTTGCGTTCATGTTGGAAGGATTGACAGACTCACTTGTTCGCGAAGGTGCATGTTCGTCGTGTTCGTCTGCTTCACATGATTTGTTCATTCGTCTATTGGTGAACTTGTCCATCTGCATGTTCTCCCTTCATTCATCGCGTTCGTCGTCTTGACATGTTTGTGGGTGAACATGTACTTGCAGTCACTCATGATGAGATGACATCAAATCCAAAACCTCCTAGTCTACCACGAAACATGATCATTCAGATGCGGGTGACCGGGAGAGACAGCAGGGCTATGATGCGGGATGATGGCTCCAGGCAACTGCTGATGAAAAATGTGCAAGATTCACTAAGAGATGGAGATAGGCGATCTGAGTCAACAGTGGTTGACTACAAGGTCTAGCTCAACTAGGAGGAAAAATTGCACAAATATTGGGAGGAATAGTCAGGGTTGTTGGAAGGCAAGGCAAGCATGATCTATGCATTTTCCAGAACGAACAGTCAACAGGGGCTAGACAGCCAAATTTGCACAATTTTCTAGAGGAACAGGCTGGGATGCATGAGGGGTCAACAAGCACGGATTGTGCAATTTTATTGGGGAACTACCCGAGAGACTGGTAGCCAAATCTGTGCAATTCCTAGAGGGAACTGCTAGTTGGTTGCTAGGGTCACCAGAATCCAGATCTACGCAATTCCTAGTGGGAACTTCCAGTTGGCTGTTGGGGTCACTAGCAGCTAGACCTGTGCAATTCCCAGAGGGAACTGCCAGTTGGTTGCTCAGTCATTGGCAACAGAAATTGCATAATTCCTAGATGGAACAAGCAGTCTGCTACTGGGAGATGCTGGCTACGAAAACTACATTAAGGTCGGGAGGTTGGCCTGCTGATCATCTCTGTGCAATTTCTTAGATGAGCTAACTAATGGGCAGCGAGAGACCTGCTCATGAGCACTGCGCAATTTCTAAGATGAACAGTCGGTCGACTATCTGGGTGGTCAACATGAGTGCTGATTAAAATTCTTGCAAGTAACACATCTTGAAAGAACTAGCTTGGTGCTTCTGTGTTGTTCTGGTTGATAGTCGATCGAGTCGAAAGCAAAGTGATGGTATGGCTGTCAGTGAAGAGTCTGGTCATCAGAACTTCAGCAAAAATGACTAAGTGTGTGAACAGTCGAAAGATGCATAGGTGATCATACTGAAACACACTCGCATGACTTGACGATGAAACGAACAAACCATGCGGATGCATATGTTAAACATGAATGATTGACGGTGCAAGGGACAAGCATGACACTCGTGATTGATCATTCATGATTGAGATGACGGTTGCACGATAGTGAATGTGACTCTGTGTGTGAGTGTGACAAATGCTTTCATGGCAAACACATCAAACACATAAAAAGCAAAAGACTTTGACCATAACCAAAAAACGGTCGCAAGCATGACTTAGACATCAACATGCAAAGACTTGACTGCAATAAAGAAGCAAGGAGAATGTAAAGGCTCACACGAGCTCGCGGAGTGAACCCGAGTGTGTGCAGTCATCAAGTGAAAATCTCCAAGGGAGGCTCCGAAATTGGTGCAGGACAAAATTTTGGAGGGTGGTTGTAGCAACTACAACAACACTCCAATGGTTACATGTTGCAAGCTCAGCAAGACTGGTGAATAACTAGAAGTGGATTGGACTTTATACATATATATTATTGGTAGCCTCTAATATTTGATAGCCTCAAGACTAGACATCATGCAAGTAGTTGGTATTTTTTGAAGATTTCAAGCAGACCCTAAACAATGTCATCTACTTGTAGCCAAGAGGATTCTCAAATATCTCAGAGCCACAATGGACTATGGACCTTGGTACCCAAGAGGTAAATGTTTTTCACTAACTATTTATACTGATGAAAATTGGGAAGGTGATGTAGATGATCGAAAGAGCACTAGTGGCGGTGCTTTATTTCTTGGAGAATGTCTTGTTTCATGGTTTAGTAAGAAGAAAACTTCAATTTCTCTCTCTACTACTGAAGTAGAATACATAGCAGCAACTTCTTGTTGTACTCAACTATTATGGATGAAGTAAAATTTATAGGATGTACAAGTATTTTATGATCAAACTATTCTTATCATCTATGATAATACAAGTTCCATTAGCATGTCAAAGAATACTATTTTCCATTCAAAGAAAATGCATATTCAAATCAAGTACCACTTCCTCCAAGAGAAAGTTGCAAATCAGGTGGTCAAGATGCAGTATGTACCTACAAAAAACCAGGTAGCTGATATATTCACCAAACCTCTCCCAAGAGACCAGTTTGAGTATTTAAGGAAAATATTTGGTGTAGTTCCTTTCGACTCCCTTCACTAGATATTCCTTAAGAGGAAGAAATGAAATAATAAAATCATATCAGATGAAGGCTGCCAGGTCCACAAGATCACCAAGATAGGGGAAGATTGTTGACATGGGGGTCAAGGTTGTAGGGGGGGTGCCCATTAGCTTCTTTGCCATTATTGTAAAAGGGGGAGAAGTAACTCCTAAAACAAAAAGGAGGAGGAGAAGGACCTAAAACAAAAGGGGGAAACAACTTAAGAAATAAGAGGAAAATTACACCAAAGGAGAAGTGCATCAAAGGGGGAGAAACATCCATAGAGTGAGAATAAAGAAGAGTAGTAAGTACAGTTTCCTTTTTTATTTTGTTAGGGTTCTATAATTTATAGGATCAATTGATCATTGAATAATTTCTTTCAATATTTTAGATTGTAAATAATACTGCTTCCTGCAAATGATTTCCAAAAAAAGATAGAAAATTGAAAATTGTCAGGCCAGGAGTAACTCCAGACTTGGCAGAAAAACTGATTCGTTTATTTCATTAGGTAGCTATTTGTTATATACATGAATGTGACCACTCATTTCATCTTCTTGATGACTGTTCACATTCAAATTCACCCAATCGCAGAGGATTAGCTGTCAACATTCCCCCCCTTAATCTGAAGGGATGTTGGTGAGCCCAAGCATCGTTCTGAATCTTTCAAGCTTTTCTCTTCTAAGCGCTTTGGTGAAGATGTCTGCAATTTGCTCATTTGTGGAACAATGATGGAGATGGATTGTTTTTTCCTCAACATGATGTCGGATCTGATGATATTTAGTGTTGATGTGCTTTGTACGATCATGGAACTTTGGGTTCTTGGCCAACTTTATTGCAGAGGTGTTGTCAATCATGAGTGGAGTTGATTGTACTTGTTTTACCTGCAAATCTTCAAGAATTTTTCTGA
>APFE031245201.1:1621-67430 GCA_000404065.3 Pinus taeda | reverse complement strand
CCTTCTCTCGAGAATCATCAACTTCCTTCTGCAGTTCAACCATATCTTCTTCTATGCAATCCAATTTTTCCATGAATCACATAAGTTCATTATGGCGTTGTTGTGACTTCTCTTGCATATAAAGTGCATGAACAATATCCATCAACATAAGGATTTCTCGTTTCATATCTTTCAAATTCTCAACATGTTGAGCAGTCTCCATGCCTGCCTCAACAACACTTCTTCAATGAAAACAAGTTATCTCATAAGTTTCGTAGTCATCATGGTAGTGGCCGTCGCACTACCACGTCACTTCAAATTTCACCAAGCTCCCCTTTGCAGGAATTTTTCTTCAAAGACAATTGTCATGGTGGTGGCCATCGTTCCTCCACTTTCTAATTCAACTTCCCACAAGAAAATCTACAAACACAAATCTTCTTCAACCTTCAAATGGCTCTGATACCAACTGTCAAGCCCCCATGGTAGCCGCACAAGTCTAAGCTTGTTGAATCACCAAGGCGTGCAACACCAACACGTTTTCTCCTTAAGGGAAAAGCCAATATAAAATTACTTTCCTGGAATACACCTCTATTCTATGTACTTTTTTCATGAGACCACTATCTTGACTTTGCAGAACTAGTCTTAAAAACCCCCAACATGATAACCCTCCTTGTTCATTCCAACAATTAGTCAATTTGCAAATTTACTTCATTCGCTGTGTTTACTTCTCTTAACATATACTTCACATAAAAATGACAATAAATTAATAGTAAATACTTCAACAATGTAACAATATTGATCATAAACACATATACACAACAATCATGTCATGGGAGGGGGGAATCCCAAATGAATCTCCTCTTTACTTATTTTAAATTTGTTTTATTCAAATTCAAATATACGACATCTAAGGTTGGGCTGAACCTGGAAGGTTTGCTACCTCAACACTAAGGCAACTTGAATAAAACTTCAACAATGTGCAACCTAAAGCTTGCACGACTTCACTCAAATAGATCCAAGCCAAAACCATGTAATAAACTAGCTTGTGCACAATTATCACCAATTTTCATCTCAACCTTAGCTAGAAACCCCATAAAACCAATCCAATAGAAAACCTAGAAACCTGAATTTGACTTTGGCTCAACTGAGCCTCATCTTCTCCTGTCTATGGTTCCATTGTTCGCTTGCAGTTATGCATCCTTCTTGCTTGCTTCGACTTGTTTCTTGGTCAGACTTTGATGCTCCATTTGTTCATGCCTTGCCCGAATACATACATGTCCTCTATTTCGGTTGGGTGGTTGTGCCACATGGGCCAACCCCTTTCTTTGTCCGACCAACCTTCAAAATTCCTCAAATGACTTCAGTGTGGGTGCATCTGACCTTTTCATGTGGGAAAAACACTCATTACACAACACCTTTGTGCATCAGCTCACCCCTATGTCATCACAAATCATCATTTGTTCCGCACACCATCGCCTAAGTTCATCCATTTCGAACGACCATCTTATTGGCATTGATGAGCCTCAATATTGCAGTAAGGATGCTGCAACTCCTAGGGCTACCAAATTTACTTTATCAACCTGGGGTTTCGTACAAACTTAGAGGTGGCAGTGTTATATGCATAGTAGATGCAACAATCTACTCTTGTCACTTTTCAATTGGGGTGATAGACCACTGGGGTTTTCAAGCCAATCTTCTATTGACTAGAAATAGTTTGACTACTGACAGTGAATGTAATGCTAATATTTGATGCAAGAAAGTAAATGCTTGCCTACTTAGGAAATGAAAGTGCTGAATGGAAAGTGCTATGAAATAATCTAGCTAAGAAATGACACACATTACTTGCAAAAAAGAACTAATCTAAACTTGCATTCTATCATCTGGCTATTTGGACTAAGTGGACATGGGAAGTTATCCTATCACTCTATGACTAATGTATGCATGCACTAGCTATCTCATGTTGAAATGGAAGGAAACGAGCCTTTTGATTTTTGATTTAGAAATGTAAATGCTAATTTAAACAATTTAATTTTTGCAGGGGAGAAAGGCATGGAAGAGCTGGTCTAAAATGGCACTAAAAGGCATGGAAGTCAAGTGGAGGGCCTACCCTATGCTCAAACTATCATTTATGCTCAAAACAAGTTTAAAGAGGCTGCTACATAGATCTTGTAGTTGCGATAGGAACTGCTACAAGATGTCCTAGTTTACTATATGATGTCCTGGTCTTCTACAAGAAGTTAGTTGAAGGCCATAGGAATGTGGGGAAGGTGAAATGAGGTGTTGGAAAGGTGTCTGATGGTAAAATAGGGTGTAGGGAAGGTGCACATTACCCAAGGCTCAACCCAATACTTCAGGATGGTTGGATTTGCCCATAGTGGCTACAAAATAGAAATTTGGATTAAGGGTCGGAAGGCCTTGGCAGAAAGTGGAGAAGACTTAGATGAGGATGGTGGGATGAGTTCCTCCATGCATATAAGAAAAACCTACAACAAAACATGTTCTTCTTTTCATTTATGCATAACTTCATTAAATAGGGAAAATATGAGTTGAATTTGAGAAAACTGATTTATTGATGGCTAGTGACTAGATCTATGAAATGAAATTCCTTCTTAAACTACATCAAACTGAAGAAACAAAATGACAACTGCAGGTGCTTCCAAGAAATCATAAACAATGATCTATTCAACAATGAACCCTAATTTATGCAATGATCAAAGGATAGATCTATTTTTGGGGCTGTGAGAGTGGGGCCATCAAACCATGATCCCATGAGGGAGATGAGGAAGAGGCCATTGTCACAAGCTTTTATGAAGTATCCTTTCTCACTACTGTACCACTGATATACTTCTTCAACTAATGGAAACAAGACTAAACAATCATTCAAATACTTGTTAAACTAAACAAAGCAAAAATAACTTCAGTAGCTAACTGTGATTTTAATCTAAGAATACATGTACAAAAATAGGAACCTCTATTGCTAGCGTTGGGACCTAACCCAAGAGCTTCAACCCTCTGAGTCAACTCAATGTTGGATCAAGGTAAACCTTTTCATTATCATCAAAATGTCAAATGCAACATAAGATTAACAATCACAATATTTCAGCTCTAAATTGCCTCTTAGCTACAACAAAAAATCAAATACTAATGAGGCCCTTGGCCTTCTTATTTATAGTAAGTGAAGCTACCAATAACTTCCCTAAAATTAGGTAGACTTGGCTCCCAAACTCGAGAATGACTTGTCTTCACTGTCACTAGCTTGGCTACTAATGAACTCAGTTGGCTTGGATGCTTGTAACTTTGAGTTGATGAGATATGGTGGAGGAATATTCAAATGATTTGAGGAGTTAAGGAGGGAGATAAATCTCCTAAAATACCTATTGCTTGTCCACTTCAAGTTCATGCACTTAAATTAGCCCAAAACTGCTCCAATTCCTACAATTAATGCATATCAGGTCACATGACATAGCATCTCACCTTTATCCTTCTCACTAAGCAAAATATAACAAAATATGTAAGTAAATGTGAGAAAAAGTTGATTTTAATAAGCCGAAGAGTGGCATTAAGACCCATATAGTTTACCTATTGATGAGCCTCATCAACCATGTCTCATACACCAACTTTAGGCATGCTCACCCTCACTCCTTTGTATCCGTACATGCCACACACGTTACTTCTCACCAAATGTCTCCATTCATTGGGCCTGCCTTCATGCCGCTATGTCTCTTTCGGTGGGCACACTTGCCTTCGTGTGGGCACCTCGTCTGATCCACTGGACTTGCCTTCCACTAAGCCTTCAATATTAGATTAAATTATAACAGTTAATCATATTAGTTGTATTAAATTTTTATAAAATATTAAAAAATTATTGTGAATTTATTGATACTATATTGTTTAAACAAGTGTTCTAGGGAAACTTAGTCCTTTCTAATTAAGTTAGAAATTATGCTTTTAGGAAAATTGCAAATTTATATATGAAGTGGAAAATTTAATTGTCTACAAAGGGACAAGGACTTGCATAAATTTTGGTGTGTAGTAATCACCAATAAGTCTACAAATTTACATTTTTACTCCTACTTATTAAAGTGTTGAAGAACACATACATAATGATGAGTAGTGATTGATGGTAAACATATTATTTAGATGCGTATGTGGTATTTTTGTTGAATAATCTAAGGCAAAATAGTGTTGTGATGATTCTTTTTTTTCTTGATAACAATTTGTGGAGTCTTTTTACTTTTCTTGTTAGCTTATACTTCTTCTTCTTATTAGTGCTTATGTGTGTACTTCGTCAAACTGTTACCAAAACAAAATAACAAGTACACAAAGTTTGGCTCTGTGTCAGGGACAAAACCTCTCCACTCTTGAGAGGAAAACCCTTTGTAAGTTTTCTCTCATTGAATCTTCTTATTTGAACAATTGCCAAACCCTAGACCCTTGATTAGGATATTCTCCAAGCATAAGTCAAATCCATCCTTTTACTGCACTATCACTTCTGACACTTCTTCCGGCACTTCGTCTTCTAATTAGAGTCCTTTTTACTTTAGAATGATGGGCTCCTTCACTAGGCTTCTGAGTCCTTGGAGGCTTGATCTTTCACCCAAAAAAAGAAATGTTAGCTGCTTTCATACCCTTACTGCACCTTGCACGTGTGACTGTTTCTATCCATAGAAACAATCTTATTCTTCCTCAACTATCCCTTTTCTTCCTTTGTTTGTGATGGTCTCTACTTCGCTTTAGAGTCTTCCTTTCACGCTGGAGTAAGAGGCCTTTGTAGGCCTAGTTACTAGTCCAAACAATAGAAAATATATCACTGTAATATTATTGATGATGTAGCCGTAGACTATCCCTTATTCCTTCACACATGAGACTGTATAAACCCTATAAACAACCTCTTAATCTTCGTTGTTCTTCCTCTTCTCTTTGCTGCCTTGTTAGACTTTTTATCTTGCCTTTTCTTCGTTCTTAGTCTTCTTTTTCTTGCGGATTTCAGGGATAGTTCGTTTTCCTTTTGAGGAGTGGAAATTCTTTATAAATAGAGGTTTTTCCCTTCTCTTCAAGCTAACATGATTGTCCATTAGGCCGACTTACAGTTTGCACTATAATTCAACTTTTATTCATCGTTTTGCTGCTTGGAGACTTTGTTGATGCTAGGAGAGGATTTTCCTATGCTTGGACGTGTTCCCATGACCTTGTATAATGACATACATGATGTAACATGACCTCAAAGGGTCTTATCATAATTACATTTTGACTTTAACTTTATAGAAGCACTTTAAAATGTGCTTGACCTATTTTCAATGAGCAAGAAACTCATTGAAAAATATTACAAAAATAATTTCTATTTTCTTGAATAAATACAAATATCAAAATTACATTTATGAAGACCTAGCCTAGTTACATTTCCTTCAACACTCCCACTTAACTAGGGAGGTATTCATAAAACATTACAAGGTGTTTTGCAATTTTCAATCTTGAAGAATTCACATAAGAGAAACCAGATGTGCAATCCATCCATTATAGCATCATATCCATCAACGTTGTCCTAATGAAAGGCCTTGACTAACAACTCCATCTCTTTACGAGGCCATGAGCTACAATGCTGGTGAGACCAATGATTTATAGACACCTTCATCATTGTCTCTTAAGGTACATACCCACCTGGGTGTTCTCCGAGTATGACCTTCTAGGACTATTTTTATCTTGGGTTCCCAACCCTCAAAGAATATTAGTCTTCTTGCCTACTCTTGTCTTGGATGCCCTACACATCCTCAAAGAGTATCATATGCCAGATTATTACCTAATCCTCTCATTCTTTCTTCCCAAGTGAAGAAAAGAATGTTGTGTCTATCTCGTGTCTACATTTTCGTTCATGGCCTTCATCTACACTTATGACTATTAGTCCTGGTCTAATGCATGACCCATGAAATGGAAAACAAAATTGTCACTCCTTTGTAGTCAGGGGTGATCCAAAACTCCCTCTTGATTAGGGATCTGTTAGAGCTCCCTCTTAACTGGGGTCTCTTTCCTTCATTAGTAGCTTATTCTTCGTGGGTCCTTCAGCTACTTGATCTCCTTTCTTTTTTGATTTCATGAAGTCTTTGTTCGAGCTTCTTCTAAGTAGGGCACCATCCATCGATCACTTTCCTTCTTGGTTTTTCATGTCATTGCTTCATGGAAAGTGACTAGTAGGTTTTCTTGTCATTTTGGGTACTCCTTTGTCATCTTTGTCCATTCTTCAAAATACTCTTCTCAAGGATGCTTCATAGTACTTGCTAGGTTACATGATTTGACTTAGTATCCCATCATGAATTCATCCTGATAGTGCTTCAACATTGCTTTTATTTTGTTGGATGGCTTCTTCATCACAACAACTCTATAGAGTAGAATCAATTATCTACACCTTTTGTATCTCCAAGTCCTTCATAGGTGTCAAGGGTCATTTCTTTATCAGAGTTGTCCTGCCTTCTTTCGGGAGATATCTCAAGGCCTTTGTTAGATAGTGATCGTCAGAGATCATGATGTTCTTCACATGCTTGATCTATTTTATTCATTTGCTTCTCCTCAGATAGATAGGTCAACTATCTAATGCTTCTTGTGAGATCATTCCTTCATCGCTTTCTTTATGGACTTTTCAGCATTTCTTCTTGCTTCTTAGTCATCAATCTTATGCTCCTTATGTGAGCATATTCTTTTTTTGACCTTCATCGCATTGTAGTGCATGCCTTCGAGCATGTCGTTGGTGAAAGAGATTCTTTCATGCTTGATCATGTCATAGAACTATACCCATGACTCAATAATATACAAATGATAACATGACTTAAACTTTGATGCATACATACCTCATCTTGGTTCTTCTTTGATCATCATTGCTTCATTTGATCAACCTTGGTCTGGCCCTTCTTGCTTCATCTTAGCTTCCTTGCATATTATCCTTTTCCTTGAATCCCATGAATGGGATTCCCAATGAGACATATGCCTTGGTTCATGAACCTTGTTTTGAAGGTTTCATCATAGGCTCTTGAATATCATTGCCTTGAAAATGTTTCCTTTCTCTTGATAATGTAGGTATTCTAAGATTCTTGTCATGATCAATTTTCTTTTATCTTGTATGAGGTCCTATACTAGGTATGCTTCTTCTACATGAATATCTTGAGATATATCTGCCATGCTCCTATATTCTAGAAGATATTTCTACTTATGCATTTCTGTTCTTATCATGAATGCTACATCGGCATGAGTGTCTAGAACTCTATGTACATCATGTTGCTAGATTCTAGAGGATTCTTCTAGCCATGCAATATTAATTTATTCCTACCTGCTCCTATCCTACTCAAAACTTTGAAAGAAGTCTAGAAGTAAAGAGTTTGACCTAGTCATAGTAGAGATCCAAAGGATCTTCCTTCTTTTGCTTCTTTCCTTATTCTTTCATCTCTTGAGTTATGTGAGCTTATTCTATCTTCCTTTTGTTGTTGTTGTCCTTCTTAAGATTAGGACAACTCATTTTGTAATTTCCATATTCTTGGCATACAAAGCATTGGATATTGGACATGTCCTTGTTGTTTGTTCTTCGTGGGCCAAACTTGCCAAATTTACCCTTTCTTTTAGCCATTGTAGCAAATTCTTGCTCCTTTGATCCCATATCTTCCTTTGCTTTAAGTCTGGTTTCCTCTATTCTGCATAGAGACCACATTTTACTAAGAGTGGTTGCTTCCTTCTTGGAATATATGCTTGATGTGAAGTTTCCCCAGTCCTCAGGTAGAGCATTGAGTACTACAGTTGTCATTTCTTTGTCAGACATGACTTCCCCAAGCTCTTGAAGTTGATATCTCATTTCAGAGATTTTCATGAAGTATGGAGCTATTCCTTCCTCTTTTATCTTCATCTTGTATAATTCATTCCTCAAAGATATTACTTCTCTAGTTGTGAATACTGAGAATAGCTCTACTAGTTTATCATAAATTTCTTTGAATGTATCAAAATTGGAGACATATGGAATGCGAGCGTCTTTGATTAATTCTATCATAATCCTTTGAGCTCTTGTCTCATCCTTATTGTACTTAGCTAAGGATTGAATCTACTCCTTAGCAAGGATAATGATATTCCCTTTGACATGCTCTAGGAGTTAATTCTCCTTGAGTAGTAGATCAATCCTCTTCTTACATGCAAGCAAGTTATTGGTACCTACCAATTTATTTCTTTCCTTCCAAAAACACGTTGATATATATTCAGAAAGGGACATGTACTTACTTGATAGATTTTGAGATGTAATGGAATTTCTTCCTCCTTGAAGGCTTGTGGCTCGTCTTACCTGGATGATGCTCTTCAAGTTGACTTCTTCAAGTGGACTTGCTTGATGATGACTTATAGCTTGATGTAGGTCCTGCTTCAATCTGGTTTTCTTTGTAGGTTCCTTTATGTAAGGTTCTTCTTCTAGATTTGTAGACTTTTTTGGTGAATGATGGATTCTAGACCCTTCTTGTCCTTGAAGTGAATGAGACTTCTGGACTTGATGCTTCAACTTTGTAGATGCTTCTTTTGACGAGTGTTCTTGAGTTTCCCTATCCTTGATGTGTCACCTTTGCTCTGATACCATGTTGAAGAATCCAGGGAAAAATAGTGTTGCAATGATTCTTATTTTCTCTATAACAGTTTGTGGAGTCTTTTTACTTTTATTTTTAGCTTATAATTATTCTTCTTATTAGTGCTTATGTGTGTACTTCATCAAATTGCTACCAAAAAAAAATAACAAGAACACAAATTTTGGCTCTTTTCCATGGATAAAACCTCTCCACTCTTGAGAGGAAAACCCTTTGTAAGTTTTCTCTTATTGAATCTTCTTATTTGAACAACTACCAAACCCTAGACCCTTGCCTAGGATATTCTCCAAGCATAAGTCAAATCCTTCCTTTTTCTGCACTATCACTTCTTCCGGCATTTCGTCTTCCGATTAGAGTCCTTTTTACTTTAGAATGATGGGCTCCTTCACTAGTCTTGTGATTCCTTGGAGGCTTGATCTTTCACCCAAACAAAGAACTGTTAGTTGCTGTCATATCCTTACTACACCTTTCACATGTGACTGTTTCTAGCCCTAGAAAGAATCCTCTTCTTCCTCGACTGTCTCTTTTCTTCCTTTGTTTGTAATGGTCTCTCCTTCGCTTTATAGTCTTCCTTCCACACTGGATTAGGAGGCCTTTGTAGGCCTAGTTACTATCCCAAACAATAGAAAATATATCACTGTAATATTACTATTTTTGTAGCCGCAAACTGTTCCGTGAGACTTTGTAAACCCTAGAAATAGCCTCTCAATCTTTGTTGCTCTTCCTCTTCTCTTCATTGCCTTGTTAGACCTTTTATCTTGTCTTTTCTTCATCCTTCTTAGTCTTCTTTTTCTTGTGGATTTCAGAGATAGTTCATTGTCCTTTTGAGGAGTGGACAACCTCAACAAATAGAGGTATGTCCCTCCTCTTCAAGCCGACATGACGATCAATTAGGCCGACTTACATTTTGCACTATAATTCAACTTTTCTTCATTGTTTTGCTTCTTGGAGACTTTGTTGATGTTAGGAGAGGATTTGATCATGCTTGGAGGTTTTGCCATGACCTTGTATAATGACTTACATGATGTAACATGACCTCAAAGGGTCTCATCATAATTACATTTTGACTTTGACTTTTTAAAAGTAATTTAAAATGTGCTTGACCTCTTTTCAATGAGAAAGAAACTCATTGAAAAATATTACAAAAATAATTTCTCTTTTCTTGAATAAATACATATATCAAAATTACATTTATGAAGACCTAGCCTAGTTACATATCATTCAACAATTTTCAAGGATTTTAATTTTGCGGGGTTTTCCTATGAAACCTAAGAATGAAAAATCACTAGACAAATATCTAAATATCATGGCATGAATATTGTATATGTATCCATAAATTATATAGAAAAATATGAGTTTTTTTTTGGATTACTGTGTGTTCTCATTAAGGTGTTCGACATTTTGAGCAAACACTTCACCCATAGTTAGGGACAAAAAGATAAGAATGTTGATACGAAGAGTGCAAGCCCAAGATTAACTAGAGGAAGGAAATGACCATTAGGAAATGTGAGAAAAATGAGAATGTTAAAGTCATATTAATTAATAATTCTGGAAGGGTGTGTTGGAATATTCAACAATATTGGGAGGGTGGGTTGAATTAGTATTAGGAACTTTTTAACAATTTTAATCATATTATGTAAACATTAAATAGTTAACGACGCCATTAAAAAATGCATAACATCATAAGTAATACACAAGAGATTTTTAGGTGGAAACCTTTATGGGAGAAAAAAACACCAAATGCTTTTTAATATATGTCTTTAGAGATTACATCAATAGGAAGCTCCAATTTTCCAAGATTCTTTGGCAACGAATGGATGGAGGATCCAACCCCCTAGTTTTATGAGCTTCAACTGAAAGGATGTTCCAACACCCTAGTTTTAACAACTCCAACTGGAAGGATACTCCAACACCCTAGTAGCATCAATATGCTACCCTAGCACCAGCCTGCCACCTTGAAGTGTTCTCATGCTCCAACCCGAAGGAGAATTCAATATCCACGTTGCACCACCATGCCACCCTTAAGATAGAAGGATAAGTGAGTAAGATAGATTACAATGGTTACACCACTCAACCACTACAACCTATCACTTCACTTCATAACCACTACATCAATGGTTGTCTAATCATTGTTGTCAATGCACACTTGTCACTACACTGGCATACAAATCCTTGTTGACTCTGTCATTAGCACAAAGTTATCGACAGTCATACAAATTCATTTTCCTCTCCAAACAACTCATTCATCAACAACACAATCTATCTGACCTGGATATTAGCAAAAGGTAGCTCAAGATACTTGGAAAATACATTCTTTATTATGTCATTAGACACACACACACACACACACACACACACACACACATACACATATATCTATTTATCTAGATCATCCAATAAACTTGTTCCAAAAGTTTTGTCTTCGGCATTGGCACAATATATTAACTATCAATCAATTTTGGCTTTCAATAGATTCAAATAAAACAATAAACAATGCCATCATACAACCAATAGTTCCCTTGACATGCCTCAACACACTGATAATAACATTAGAATGTGATCAAACCCTAACGAAAAAGAGCCTAGCAAGGAATTCAAACCTTCAACGCGTTCTTCTTCGTCAACAACAAAACATTCAATCATCTTCTACCATTAGGATCACTCAATATCAACATCAGAGTTATAATTTTGTCATGTACTTCTGTCATATAATCCATTCCAACAATATGATACATCCAAATATCATCTTCAAAACCAGTGATTATAACAACAATGAAATCCTCTGATTCCCTAGAACCATCCATGTACACATCCTTGTAACATAACTCTTGGATATTAGGAATTTGGTTGCAAGTCATTCATTACAAGCAATCAAACCATCTTCATCATAAACCTTGAGCAACTCTAGCCAATAGAAGAAGGCCCACATCATTAGTCAAAGAGGATCATCTACAATTATTGTGCCTAGAAATTGTAACTTTACTAGCTCAAATGTCAACTAACTCAACAATTCTGGATTCCTCATGAACATAACGATCACCGTAATTTATTGCATGCTAAAAAATTATGTCATGTCATACAACAAACTCAAAAGTACTCATCTCGTATTTCTCGAAGCTTCATCCCAAACAAAAGTAATGAACCAATTCACATAGTCTAACATAACAATACACTCAATATAGGCATAAATGATTAGTGGTCAAATTTTATATAAGAGCTTGATCTTTATAATAGGCTTCTAACACTGTCTCATATCCCACAACAAACCTTTGTCATTGTTAGAAATTTTTATGCCTGTTACAACAATAGACTTGTAGAGCACCATATCACCATTAAAACAGAGCTTGCAAATGCCCTCAAACATACTTTTAGATAGTCCAAAATTATCTCAGATAAGGGCCCTGACTTGGCCTCATGTACTCAATCTCGCAGTCCTATAATTTGCCTTGAATTATCCCTCAGAAATTATAGTGAATCACCACAAAATATGAAACAATAAAATCCAAAGAACACTTAGAAACTTGGCCGTAGGATTCTCTTATAATTGCCTTAGAATTCTCCTTAAAACAACCTTAGTTTGATCATTAAACCAGCCTCAGATTCGTCCTTAAAACTACATCAGAATTGACCTTAACACTACCTCAAGCTCAACCTTACACTACCTCAAATATATTTGAAATTCAACCTAGACAATCCTTGGATAGGCCTTAGTCTCAACCTCCAACATGCCTCAAGCTCGACCTTAGACAGGCTAAAATTAGCCTTAGGAAGGGGTCAAAATTCTCACAGAGATAGGCCTCAGACAAGCCAAAATTAGCATTAGAGGAGGGCCAAAATTTGGCTCAGAGAATCTGAATTTATGCCTTAGGAAATAGCCTTAGAAACTAACGAATCCCCATATTACAAAACAAGATAAACATTTAATCCAAAAACCCTTAGAAACAACCTCTTCTTTTGATTAGCATGATTGTCTTGACCTTAGAAATTTCAGAGAGAAAACACACGAATTTGTGCAAGAGAATTCATGCAATTTGAAAGCAGATGAATGCCTTATTTATACTTGAGCAAGGGAGGCTAGTTGGGGGCCGACTTGCCTTAAAACACACTCAAAATTAAGGATTCAACTTGAACTCAAGTAAAATTTGAAATTATAAAAATCAATTTTAGGGAGCCAACTTGAGACCTTCCTTTTGAAGCCATTTTCGAAGTATAAATTTATCTTTTTGAGGGCTGACTTGGAAAATATTTTGAAACAACCTAGACACATAAACACCGTGTATTTTCTGAAATTATTATTTGATTTTAATGCCAAAACTTTGGACCAAGATACCTTTCAGATTTGGGCGCCATGACCATAGTTTCGAGGCATATCTCCTCAACCGTGAGGATTTACGTGGCGTGCCACTTACTATTAGAAACAACATGACAAGTATTATTAACATATGACAATCTTGCATGCAAATTCAATGTCCTTCACATTCATTTTCCTCAAAAAGAGTAGAATATCATGACTAGGGCTCATTTTCGTTTTCTTCAAAGGCTTGTCAAAAAGAGTAGAATATCATGACTAGGGCTCATTTTCGTTTTCTTCAAAGGCTTCTTCTCAATGAGTACTAGTTATTGTAATCCAATGACATATATTAAAAGCGTTCAAAGACTGAAATTACCATCAATGAAAACACCATTCAACAGGGAGAGAGAGATTAAAGTAAAATAAAAAAAAATAAGATAAAATAAAATATAAACTACATAAATGAATAAAATTATTTTTTTTATAAAAAACTGGATTAAGATGACATTGAAATATAAAAGAATAATATAGAATATTTAATTAGTTATAATAAAAATATCAAATATAATTAACTCAAATAATAAATATTAATAGATTTAGTAAAAAAGAATTAATACTAAAGCAAAAAAGA
This sequence comes from Pinus taeda, assembly GCA_000404065.3. Lineage (NCBI taxonomy): Eukaryota > Viridiplantae > Streptophyta > Pinopsida > Pinales > Pinaceae > Pinus > Pinus taeda. The sequence goes on along the minus strand of APFE031245201.1, from coordinate 53,932 downwards.
ATTAATACTAAAGATCTGAGAATTAATTATTTGACTTAAAAAGAATAAAAATAAAAAAATAAAATAATATTTTAATATAATAATAAATAATGATATCATTAAAATAATAATAATTTATTATTCTTATTTCTTCTAATGAAAAATGAATAAGTTCTTAAAATAGTTATTTATAATCATATATTGGAAAGAATGGCATCAAATATTAAAAATAATAAATTTGGTTAAAGGGAATTAATTCTAAAGAGATGAGAATTAATTATTTAAATTAAAAATATACCGAAGAAAATTAATTAAAAGATTAAGATAACAAAAATAAATAAATAGATTTAAGATTAAAAACCATTTTTAATTTAAATTATTTAAGATATAAGAAAATCCGTTGCTAAAGATCGGTCTTAATACACAATAAAAAAACATCAAACAAACAATATACATGACAATGATTTTGTCATAGAACATCAATTTATCAATATTTATTTAATACATAGCTTAACATTAACCAACGTCAAAGCAATGACCACCCACCCAAGAAAAATAAAAAATATGCAGGCTCGGTTAATAAAATAAAAGTCGGCTACGTTCTTTAAGTGATGTTAAGTGACGTTTACATACTAACCAAGCTATGTATCAAATGTAGTTTGAATATAAATTATTGTTGAAATATCGATATTTAGTTAATGTTTTTATAGGTTAAATAATTAATATTTAGTTAATGTTTTTATATGTTAAATAATTAATAGAATGATGAATTTGTTGGGTATGTGTTATATTTGTTGTATAACTGGTTTTAAGAGGGATTAAGGATGGGTGGCGGGCTCAAAGATGTGAGAATAATTTACCCATAGTTTTGTGCATGATGGTTTTGCTCATGAGATTTTGTAGATTTGTTTAAAGGAACTATGATTATGTTTTAATCTATGGTTAATGGATTGAGGATTTATGAATGCTTTGGCATGTGTATAATGTATTGTAATATTAAAATGAATATAATGAAAAATCAATCTAACTTTCCCAGTTTTGGGTTCTAGGAGAGAAATCTCTATATATATTTTATATGCTCTCTGTTATATATTTTCTATATTTTTTTTAAGAATTCGTTTGCAGATATATTTTTATATAAACCAGTTATTTTACAAATCTACTAATATAAAGTTAAATTGATGTTCAAACACTTTTTTTAATTCGTTCTCCTTTTCTCTCTCGGTAGCGAAACAAAATATTTTGTGCCTACATGTTTTTTTGTTTTTGTTTTTGTTTTTTTTTTTTTGTTTTTTTTTTTTGTTTTGTTTGTTTTTGTTTTGTTTTTTTGTTTTTTTTTTTTTTTTGTTTTGTTTTTGTTTTTGTTTGTTTTTTTGTTTTTGTTGTTTTGTTTTTGTTTTTTGTTTTGTTTTTGTTTTGTTTTTTTTGTTTGTTTTGTTTTGTTTTGTTGTTTTGTTTTGTTGTTTTGTTGTTTTTGTTTTTGTTTTTTTTTTTTTTGTTTTTTTTTTGTTTTTTTTTGTTTTTTTTTGTTTTTTTTTTTTTTTTTTTTTTTTTTTTTTCGTTTGATTGGACGGATTTACTCAATCTTATTAGAGTTTGTTATTTATAGCTCAACATGCCAGCCATATGTTTACTCTAGATAAGACAACAATCAATTTTGTTGCAATAAATTCAAAATTGTAATTTAAAATAATCAAAAAATAAAATTATAAAATAGTGATTTGTATTAAAAGCATAGTCTGGTTTCAAGGCCAATGGCTTTACATAGTTCGATTATTTTTGTTTCTTCATAGAGATTACATATCCATAAAAATTCTTTCCTATGCCTATTCTTCCTATTGATTATAATTATAAACTGATATCTGTTATATTCCTTCCAAAAAAACTCCTAGTAACAAAATGTATTTGCAGTACATTAACAAAAAACATAGTATCTAGCTTGAGATTGATGGGCCAACTTCAGATGTTGCCTTGGCCTGTTCTGACATTTCTCCCTACTCCATTTGTGCTTGTTCTACTGCACCTCGCTGGCTTTTTCTTGACAGATTCCCGTTGTAATCCATGCCTTCATGGGATCCTTTTACTCATTTGCTAATGATTGCCTCCAACTTATTCATCCTTATGTCCAATACAACCACTTCCACTTCCACTAGTGCCTATATTTTTTCAACCTTATTTTTTAGTAACTCGCAATTTTGGTCCAAGAGTGCCAAGATTCCAATTCACTTCTACAGTTAAGAAGAGTCAATATATACTTCACAGTCATCGTTAATGGATCTAACAACCCAATTCACTCTCTCCTACTCCTAGGCAAGGGAAGTCACGTTCTTTGCCTCCATTCTAGTTTGCTTGCTCATCCTAGGATTTAGGACAAAGCCAATTGAACCCTGCTTCCCTTCAATTGCGACTGAGAGATGCACCTGAAATGAAACTATGAACCTTCTATAAATGTGTGAGCGTTGATTTCTCTCTCTCCCCTTTTGAAGTTGCATTTAATGGAATTTAGATCATGTCCCACCTTATTCATGACGCCGCCATAACATTCCACCTCTAATAAATCCTTGAAATTGTTCAATATTTTTTCCATTAAATTGTCCCAGTAAGTTGTTGTTGTTGTTGTTGTTTTTTTTTTTTTTCTCAGAGGAATAAGACACTACTTCATATTAATATATAAAAAAGATAGTACATGCACTCATAATCTCTTCTTCCTTTACGTTTCTTCTATTTCTACTGTATCATAATAGTTTTGATAACAATCCCCTATAGTACTTCATACCTACCTATCCATTGTTTCATTATTGTTCACATATAAATCATTAATTGATCCTTTTGATATTTTATGTCATCTATTCTATTATAAACTTACATATATCCCAAAAGTATTGCATAGGCCTTGCAAATAGTTCTCCACAAATTGATACATTTTCATTTATGAATAGTTTATGCTCCTAGCATTAACCATTGCCCCTTGTTCATACACCGTAAAGAAGAACTTACCTGATTCCTTAGCAACCCCTCTCTTCAATAGAAGATCAACAATCCAGTTTTGTTCCCTATATATGTGAGCAAACTATACATGTTGGAAGGTGCTTGCCAAATTCCGAATGCGTCTCATCCAATTCTTAAGGATCGGTGGGTTTAATCTTGTGTTGTCCCTCACCCATTCTATAATGCCTTTAGCATCTCCGAAAACATTTATATTCTCCAACCTCAGCCATTTTTATGCTATAAGAACACCCCATAATGCAATGATCTCTGCCTTGTTGTTTGTACCTCAGTGCTTGCTTGCATGCAATCCTTGTCAAAGCAATGTGATTTATATTCTGCATTCTCCACTCATCTTCTCAAGATGGATTAACATACCTTCATGTGTCCTACTTGGAGGTATCGTGTAATATTCCAGGGCAGTTTCCATTTGTTCTGATGTACTTCGATCCATTAATACCTTTAATGGAGGGCCACCACTCCTCTCACTCATTAATAGAGTGATTTAATGTCACCGAAAAATGTCTTAATTGGAGTTTTGAGGTGCTAACCATCTATTTGGCTAGATATCAAACTACTTTTAATTCCACCATGCTTGAACTTATTTACCTATAGATTGATGCTTCTTATCATGGCATAGTTTTATAGATTGTTGAAACTTGACCTTGATCTAACTTGCTTTGATCCATATTAACTCTCTTATTTTCCCTGATCCATATTAACTTTCTTATTGGCCAATGCATCGTCACAGGATTTAGATTTCATTTAACATGATAGAACATAATTACCTCAAAGTGCCTCCACTGCAAATATATTCTTTGTAAGATGGGGGAGCTGAGGGGCTACTATTTTCTTTGGGTTTCTCCACCCGTTTAATGACTAACATTAAGTCCCCAAAAGCCATCAATAGACATATTCCTCTAGCAATAGCTAATTCCAACCCTTTCGATAGGGCCAAATATAAATTCTCAATTCCCAAGTTAATTGAAGCTCTCTTTTATCAAGGGTGAAAGATAACCCCTCCCACTCCTGCTAACCCGAGGTTACCTTTTGATGCACCATCACAAAACATAAGACTAATGTTATTTTCTTTGTCTCCATTCTTGAAAATAAAGAAGGTCCATTCTTATGTAGAGAGATCTGTTGGAGACCAATTTAGGAATGAAGCTACCAACATGATGAGAAATTTTACCTAATTTGATCCAAACTTTTTCACGTGGAGATAAATCCTCCAGGTCTAAAGAATTATACCCCCGGGTTGAGATGGATTTGAATAATAGATTTAGTGCTTTGTTTGCGGTCAAGGCTGAGTTCGGGCTATCCCCTCTGAATATGGCACTACTGTAGGCTAATCATACTAACCAACATAAATGATTTGGGAGAGCTATCCAATAACACATTGATATTGAGGTAGCTTTCCTTGGCCATGGTATCTTATGTTTCCATGCTTCAAACATTTATGTCTAGCTATCAAGGATGATGTCAATAGAGATGACCTTTTCTAGAGATTTCTTCCAGATAAACAGGATGAATGAACATTTTTTGAAAATATGGGAGTATCCTCTCCAGCAACTTTATAGAGAACACACCTCGACAACCCATGCATATTTATCTTCCTTATATTCTTTGCATTTAAGGCTTTCCCATGTACCATTGTCCAACAAAAGATGTTTAACTTAAGGAGTCTATGCTTATGCCAATTTTTTTTCCACAACTTAGAGGGAGTTGGGTGCGGCAATTTTTTAACAACAATTCTATCCAACTTGAACAATGTATTTTTCATTTAGGCCATATATCCATGAACATTGATTATATTGATAGATTTCAATTAGAGCCAAGACTTTTAGAGAGTTAACTAGAATTTCCCAATGAGGATTCAGATTGGGAAATATTTATGAACATGACTGATGAGGATCACTAATGGGTAAATTATATGGACCTTAATGCCACTCTCCAACTTATTAAAATCAACTTTTATCACATTTATTTACATGTTTTGTTATATTTTTCTTAGTGAGAAGAGTAAATATTAGATGTCATGTCTTGTGGTCTAATGTGCATTAATTATAGATTTTGGAGCAATTTTGGCTAATTAAAGTGCAAGAACTTGAAATAGACAAGCAAGGGGGATTTTAGGAGATTGGATCTCCCTCCTTAACTCCTCACTCACTCGAATATTCCTCCACCAAATCTCATCAGCGTAGAGTTACAAGCAGCCAAGCCATTGAGGTCATTAGTCGCCAAGCCAATGATAGTTGAAGACTAGTTGATCTCGAGTTGGGAGCTAAGCTTCCCTAAATTTAAGGAAGTTGTTGGTAGCTTTAGTTGTATAAATAGTAAGGCCTAGAGCCTCATTAGGATTCAAATTTTTTGTTTTAGCCAAGAGGCATTTTCGAGCTAAGAAATTGTGACTGACAAATCTTATGTACTTTTGATATTTTAATGAAAATGAGAAGCATTCCCTTGATCCAGCACTGAGTTGACTCAGAGGGCTGAAGCTCTTGGGTTAGGGCCCAACCCTAGTAGTAGAGGTTCCTATTTTTGTACATGTATTCTTAGATTACATTCATAGTTAGATCCTGAAGTGATTTTGGTTTTGCTAATCTGCAAGTATTTGGATGATTAATTAGTTTGCTTCCATTTGTGGATAGATAGATCAATGGTATCATAGTGATAGTAAACACTTCAGAAAATCTTGTGATAGTGGCTTTCACCTCATCTCCTTTATGTGATCATGATTTGAGGGTTCCATTCACACAACCCAAAAAGAAATTTCTTGTATGATTATGTTGAGGCCTTGGAAATCGCTGCCACAACATTGGGGGATAACCACCCGGTCTGGACCTTAGTACAACTCCTTTTCCGTTTGGAATGGTGGCTCCGACTGGAGATAACGGGACCAGTTTCCCGATAATGAAATAAAAGGGATGGATGGGTGATGAATAGATTGCTTAAGTGATAGGCGGCTAGCTTATTCTATTGACGAAAATATGGAAACTAATACTAATCCCGGGAACAACTTATTCATTCAGAATGCAGCGTTAAATAATCTTTATCTATCTAACATGCATATAGATGACTCTGTAAAATAAACAAGAGACGTTCAATCATTCAAAGATTACTTCATGTGAATAGTCACAATGAAGTGACAAATACAAATTACTGCATTCACTGTTTATATCATCGATACATATATACGATTGAGAGGAAAACATGCGATAAACAACCAATAGTGGAATGCATAAGGAATGCTGTGAAAAACACATATATATAAGCGATAATAGCAAGAGCGATTTAAACAACAATTCATATAACGAAAATGAATACAGACGCAGATAATAGTACCATGTGAGCTGTAGATCAATCCGAAATATCAATCGCTATTCAAAATTCCTTTTTCAACACAGAAATGCTTTGAAACAATGACAATAGTGCACATTTGCATAAAAGCCTTCCTCATCAAATTCAGAATAATTGGTCAAGTTTCATAAAAGAATACCCCTGAAGTACAATAGTGCAACTTCAGGGTTTAAGTCATATACAAAACTTTTACGACCCTTTCTAAATGCATGAAAGGGTCTATAAATACTACTAAGCTAAAAAAAATATATGAAACAAAATCCTACTAAATTGGTATCAGTAAATGCAGTCTATCTCTCAGGAGCGATCTGGCAGTCGGCGAAGTGAGTCATGCCTTAGGTTGTTTGCCCTTAAACCTTAGCTGGCTTATCGCAAGCATTGGTTCTACTTCTGGCGGTTTGTTGAGGCGCAAACTGAATTGGGCGGCCAAGGTAGCATCCTGAATGTCGGGTATAATATACCCGACAGCATCGGTTAGGCACTTCAAGGCGGCTCTTTGGCTGTATGGCTTGATTAAGAAGAACCAATAAGAATCCCACGTCAAACTGTTGATTCCAGCGATCAATCTTGCGTTTTTCTCCAGCTCCGGATAGCATGAGTGCTCCAAAATATTTGCTGCTGTTAATTGACCTGGAGTGCATTGGGAAATTATATTAAATAAATAAAGTGTATTATTTACTAATTCAACCAAATTTCCACTGATTGTCTTGCATCTGCAAATTGCTCTTTCTGCTTTCATTAGTTGCAATTGCCATTCTGTGAATAATATCTCTTTGTGCGATTCCAGAATTCTCGGTAGATTAGCTGCCCGGCCTATATCGGAATCCTGCCATTCTATAAAGTTTGTCATTGTTTCTTCGGCCTGATCCAAATCGGTCTTTTCTTTTTCTACCTTTTCGCTTATAGATTCTACCAAATTCGCACAATGGTTCTGCTTGTGTAATCTGTTGACATAGTAGCTTAACCTGATTAATCAATGCCTTATTTAACTGGAACGCTTCTGCTTTGAACTCATCTATCTGAGGGAGCTTTTTTATTTGCTAATTTTGAGTGGTCATTTGAGCGATTTGATCGTCTTTTACTTTCATTGTTCCCTCACTTGATATTCTTAACTACTCCAGTGTCGCCGATAGCTCCTTTTTCCTTTGGATTGTGCCTTCATCAATTCTCTGCTTTTGCTCTTGTAATTGCTTGGTCAACTGATTATTGTTCTGTTGCTGCACTAGCAGTTCTTTCTCCGCCTGCTCTGCCCTCTGCTGAACTTCTGATAGTCTCGCCTGTAGTAAAGAGATGTCTTGGTCCTTGGTCTTTCATAAACTGCTTACCTCCGATGCTTTATCAATGGTTGCCGCTGAATATGCTCCAACGAATTGCGATAGCTTGGTTAAGTCATCGGAGGGGTCGAATTCCTCTTTCCATACAACATTGCCCGTTACTGTTAATTCAGGGAATGGGGAAGGTTGATCAGCTCTTCTCCTTTTCCTCTGTCGCTTTACAACAGCTTTATGCTTAGGGCTATAAAATACATCTAAAGGGGGGATCTCTTAAATTTGCAAAACGATCTCTCCCGTTGGATCTTTAGGAATTATCTCTGGTTCTTTTGTTTTGGGTAGGCCGCTGGTTTCGCCCAAAACCGGTTTTGATGTCGCTTCCTGTGTGTCACCTTCTTTAGAAACCTCATCATCTTTCGAGCACTCTAGGTTATCGATAATTGTACTGAATTACTTCCATTGCTGAAGCAAATTCGGATCAACTAACATATCATTATTATTCTTAGAGTTGCTCCCTTCTTGGGTCTTTTCCTGGGTTTCTTCTTGTCACTGCACATTTTCCTGGGTCACCTCCTGCCTCTGGCTATGCGCTTCCTCCTGCTGCTTTGATGTAGTAGGAGGTGGCGTATTATCTCGTTGCTCAGACTCGCTTGACCTGGTTGTTGTCGGAATAGTCGCTAACAGGTTAAGAGGAAGAGTTTGCAACCTCTGTTCTCTAATTCTGTTAAATTCGACTAGCCCTTCATCATTATACACATTTCTGGCAAGCGACTTGACTTGATACAACGATTCGGCCGATGCAAAAAAATCTTCGAACTTGTCTTCCTTGTGCTCGACCTTGGCCAATTTGGCCTGGTCGAGCGCATTATAAGCGATCTTCCTTGGATCATACTGCCTGCTTGGCAGCGTAGCCAGAGTAAGAAAATTCATTTTCCCAGCTTCCTTCTCTGCATGCTTGATGTCATGCAGGGTATACATTCCAATTCGTAATGGAAAAGAAGGCCAAACATGTTTTTTAGCTCTTTTCAGGGTCTGGGTAACCCCTTCAGTACTAATTTGATAAGCTACTTCCCTGGCAAGTAGCTTATCAGGGATGTAAAGTGGTAGCACATGTGGCCTGGCCTGACTGCCAAAAACTCTGATGTAGGTGAATTTCTCCTCCCCAAACCAACTTGCAACTGCAGTCAAATCTACTCCTGCTTGCTCAGAAATTTTCGGGGCAGGCTTATTAAAAATGGAATAATGAATTGGCAACATAAAACCGTTGCAGATTTGGTACAGGTGGTGCTTATAACCAGTCTTCCATAGTTTTTGATAGTATATGTGAATGGGTGTGGGGTCTTGCGACGTCCACCTCCATCCCAGCACAGGAAACTCAGAATTAAAACACAACACATCCATAACATAGGCACTGTAATAAAATGGCGGAATAACCCTCTTTGTGACACGATAATCAGACCTGAAATCGAGGATGGCTTTGGCTAACTTGTCGGATAATATGACTGCCCAATCCATAATTTCTCCACTACATGCTGCCTCCATTAGGGGAACCATTTCTATGGTGAAATTGGCAGAGTCATGAAATCCCCATAGCCTACACATCAAAATTCCAGCATAACAGTAAGGAGAACACAGGGAGTCAACTGAGTACTTACCCGAGGTTTCATGCTTGTGTTTTGCTAGATTCTGTCTCCAACCTCGAATTGGTTCAGACTCGGTCTCGTTCTCTACTCGAAATTTCTCCAAAAATGCAGCATTATATTTCTTCTCTTCTTGCGGCAGGTGATACATTAGCCTTAGGTCTTCGGCTCGAAATGAACCGAAAATCCTCCCGTCCGCAGCGTTAAATAGTCTGTTGATAATTGGGAGCTCTTGGATTGCCCATCTTACCACATCCGTGTATGGGAGAATCTGCTCCCGAGCCGCTATTCTATGTAGAAAGGAGTCGGCCAAGTCTTTTAAATTGGCATCAGATTTTCTGGTATTATCACATAAATTTCTACTTCGGTCACCTTTGGCCCTTCTGCTTCAATCAGATTATAAGTCCCTTGCCAAGTGGTCCTGGTTAGTCCTAAGCATGTTGTATCTGATATAAGCCCTTTATTCTTTCCACTTGGATCAGCGACAGCTTGCCCTGCGGCTGGCGGAGCAGTAGGCATTGTAGTCTTCTTGGATTTCTTTCCCATTCCACTTTCTTCTGTTTCTATGGAAGAATTCTGCGCAGAGTGAAAGATAAGCGTAACACATGCAACAATAACGTGAATTGAACAGAATGAAATATATATATCTAGGTGCATTCATAACGATCAATCGACTTAAGGCGGCCTTAGGATCAAATCCGTGGATAGATCTCAAGCCTGTTATTCTCATTAAATGGTTGTTACGGCCTGTCAATCTCATTAATTCCAGTTACTTCGATTAATGGCTGAATGATTTATTTGAAGCATGCTTTGGGTGATTTGGCGGTTTGAACGCGGATGAGCGGCTTTCCAAAGGATATGGCCTTAATTACGAATAAATCATATTAAACCGCCTTTATGACTGTTACTTTGAAAACTATGCTTTTTTACCCTTTACGCAATCGGGCATCGGGGAAATGCTAAGTTATTGCATTGGTTTTGTTTGGAATCCCCGATCGCCGATAGCGATATCGCATCGCGTCGGGCATAGCTGGTAGGGCCGCTTAGGATGAGGGCATGGTAAGTCGTCGATCGCCGATAGTGATATCACATCGCATCGGGTGAGGGGGAGCTTCTTTGCATTTAAGTATAATTGCCAATTGGCGATTTGCCGATTGCTGATATCGCATCGCATCGGAGCAAGGATTATTGCTTATGTTACTTTGTGCTTTGCCGATATCCGATAGCGATTTCGCATCGGCAAAAACCAACATGTCCCTTATATTGTGCTTTCTTTGTCATTGCAAAATGCGATCTCGCAATCGCTTTATCGCAATGATAAAGATAAATCGTTTTATATTGGGGTTTTTTGATTGGTTTTATTGAAAAGGCCTTTTAATGATGTTTTCTTTTATTCGAACCTTTTTGTGAAATAGAACTTTGAATTGATACCAATTTGAAACAAAAATTAAAAAGGGACCCATTTCACATTATAATTTTGGAATTTTAATGATATGAAATGGGGGGTTGTTGTATGGCACAACAGGGGGTTGTTGTATCATCAGTGGAAGAAGCATTTCTTGCCACACTTGAAGGTATGGTAGAAGCTGTTGAAGACAAAGAGGAACCTACAGTCTTTCAACAAGGAGAACCATACACACTCGTGATCTCGGGCTCAGATTCTAGTACAAGATGCAAAGGGGAAGGCGACGGAGGAGGTGGAGGCAGAGATGAACCAACTAACTCAGAGCCAAAGCCGTCAGATTCTGAAGAAGAGGAGGAGGACAAAGGAGAAGAAGACATGGCTGACCAAAACTTGGAATGGATGACTCAGGGAGCATTGGCTCTCCTGGGTGCTTTTCACAAGATTCCAAAGCATTTAGAAAAGATTCTCACAAAGTATGACCCTGACAGCACAGTGAAGGCAAAAGGCCACTTGGAAAACTTCTACCTATAGTTGTAAACACTCGAGGTGTGGCACGACGATGTTGCATGCATACTGTTTTTGTGTACCTTGGATGGTCGCGTAGTATTATGTTATCACAACCTTCTAATCAACTCCATCCATAATTAGGTTACATTCAAACGAGTATTTTTGGAAAATATTGCTGATGATAAGACCCCGACCATGTTGCTTAAAGCGTTGGGTAGTCTGAAAATGGAGTTGAAAGAAAAGGTAAAAGATTTCACTTAGAGGTTTCTCCCCATATTGAATAAGTTTTCAATGGACACAAAACCTCATGACTCCATCAATGTCGATTACTACACAATTGCACTGCCAACCAGCATTGCGCAGTTCATCAAGCGAGCTACAAAACCAACATTACTAGAAAATTGCGAAAAGGCAATCGTTGTAGAGAAAGACCTGCATGCAATTGGAGTCATCAAGGATGATAAACCTACGAAGGACTCCAGAGACGTGAGTAGGAAACCTAGGCTACTGCAAGCAAGGGTAAAGACAAGGAAGCAAGTGATATTGAAACCCTTACTTGTCTTGTCAAAAACTTGAAAACATAAGTGTTTAAGCTCAAATAACGAACAACTGACACATCTACAAGAAACCTGCCACCTAGACAACAAAAAGGAATCATTTCATCAGGCAACAACCATCTCCTGATGAAAATTGCGCAAAGCTCTACGTTCAGCTCGATCAGTGCGCGAACCTTGAATTTTGTTCATTTCATGAAGATGGTCACTCAGAGAATTCTTGTTCAGACTAGAAGTGAGTCATGGGCTCAGTATATAGTTGCACACTTGACATGGATAACAGTATGCAAGAACAGTCAGGAGATACAGACAATGATGAAGATGTTGCACCAGATGAGGCATCAATTTCTGGGCATGTGGTGAACATGTATCAGTGCTTGCAAGAAGCGCTGAAGATGAACACTGAGAAACATCCCCCTAAGAAAAATGCCCATTACAATCTTAGGAGTAAGGGGCTCCCCTTATAGTTGGGGAAGCAAGAAAAGATGAGACTATTGATGAGGAAGGTTGATCCACTAGCCATCCCAAATCAGAAAACACGAAGCAAGTTTGGGAAGATAGCAGCGAACAAGAGTACGTCCATGAGCAGCAAACTGTAAGAATACTCCACCAGACAACACGAACATCAGTCTTACCCCGGACACCTCGGTGAGTCTACCCCCTTTAGACTACAACATTGTGGATGACATGAAGAAAACTCGCACGAACACCAGTTTGTTCAAGCTAGCTAAGATCCAGAGTCAGCAAGACATCTTGTTGCGCGCATTGGGATAGACAACAATGAACAACACAACCTCTATAAGCAAGGGAGCAAGCACACCTCCTAGATCACTTTTGACTATTCTAAACACACTTCGGATGGAAGAAGCAAACTAAGGTTGCCCTCCCTTCCTGTTATCATTTGAAATTTTTAACTGTAATGTTCACAACTGCTTGGTTGATTATAGCATAGTAGCCAACGTCATGCTGCTCTCCATTACTAAAAAAATCAATGCATAATGGAGCAAGACATCCACGCAAATCATCCAAATTGATCAAACACCTATACCATCCATTGGTGAGCTCTGAGATGTTGTCATCTGACTATCTCACGATAGTCGAGTCCACCAATGCATCAACATTGTTTTTGTGGACATACCGGAAGAATATGGTTTAATACTCAGCAGAGACTAGTCCAGCAAACTGAATGCATATTTTGCTACAGACTGGTCACGCATGTGGCTTCCGTACAAGGGAAAAAAGAATCAAATTCGGGTGATATCAGAGAGGTATATGAAGAATAATTTCACTCACATTTCAATGGCGAGAATGACTCGTTGGCCTTTACAGAACTCATGTTTGGAAATTTCCTCTTGGAAACAATGTTGGGGTGTTATCCTGCATGGCCAACTCCAACCCCACTAGACACACAGTTGGGTCTCCTTCCTTGCCCAACTGGTGGTAATGAAGCATGTACATTACATTGTACCAATAGTAGCACGTCAAACGGTCCGTGTATAGATGAGTTGTGGATCATGTATTTAGACGGGTCAAAGACATAGGATGGCTCTAGAACTGGGTGTATCTTGGTCGACCCAAACAGCAAAAAACACATGATTTCAAGACGCTTGGAGTTTGGATGCACAGACAATGTTGTTGAGTACGAAGCACTCATGTTGGACTTGCAAAAATCCATTAGCCCCAACATGGTTGCACTCAAAGTGGTAGGTGATTTAGAAACAGTGGTACGACAGGCATGTAACACCATTCATTGTTTGTCGACTCGTCTCAAAAGTTACCAGCTAGAGGTAAGGTGACTAATCTCTAAATTCCAAGAATTTAATATCATTGTTGTGCCAAGAAAGTGTATTGAAGTTACCAATGCCTTCGCAAATGCAACTACTAACATGTCACTACTTAGGGATAGATGTACCATTGAAATTTTGTATAAGCCTTCTGTCTCTAATAACATAACTGAGCTATGTGTTTTTGGTGATGGTCAACAGATATGCACTCCATGAACAACGTTGATACTTTCAAGGACACAACATCTAATGAAGATGAGCACGAGAAGCCCCTACAAACTGTAGGTGATGGCGAGCAAGGAAACCTCATCCCTAAGGGTGTGGTTTTTCTCAGCAAGCTCTATGATTTGCAAAACCGTTGTCAAGAGTTAAGAACAACAAAACCAATAGTTCCACCACGAGGAACAAACAGAGAAACCAGAGAACAAACCATGATCTAGAGTCAGTCAGTCTCGGTACATACTGCACACTGCAATAGCGGTAGACCCTTGTCCACTTGTTCAAATAGTACTGGGATGTGTCTGCATAGCAATGTGATGACCTGAGTACATACACGGGAGCTTCACTAGGGGATCAATACCATAGCGCATGGGTTCATATTGGGGGATATTTATTGAGGAAAAAATGACATAATATATTGGGGGATATATAGGGGGTAAAGGGTTTTTATATTAGCAGCTATAAAAAATGGAGCTCAATTTTAATGAAAAATTATAAAGGGGTATAAAAAATGTTAACAAAAAAATGGATACCTACAATATCTAGTGAAAGTAGAGGTTGTTTAAATTGGGGAGGTGTATTGGGTTTGTATTGGTAGGGGGTTAAATAATGTGATTTTTAGAGGTACTTTCCAATATGTAGTCAAATTAGGGGTATTTTAAGTATGCCACGAACGCACGTGATATGCCACAGGTTCATTGAGTGAGGACCCCATGAGTACATACAAAACATGAATAATCCAACATGGGATTTCAAGCAAAAAAGGAGCCAAGCTATTGCAGAAAAATTTGGGTAAAACACATCTATCGCTTGAACCCCTTATATAGAAAGAACTGACTAATTTGTTGGATATTTGGATCAGCTACATGGGTGTCTAATGTAATTTATGTATGCAAGAAATCTGGGGAAATCCACTTATGCATTGATTTCAAAAACTTGAACCATTCCCAGAACAAAAATAACTACCCTGTGGCGTTATCTGAACCTATGTTACACGCAATATCTGAAGTAGTAGTGTCTTCTTCAACTAAAGGTCTTTCGATATACCACCAGGTTCCGGTAGCGAAATCGAATAGTCCGTATAAAATCCATGAGAATCTTGGCCCACAGACATACCATCTACAATCACTTGACCAAAGGATTCACAATCTTTATGTTAGTGGCCAAGATCTCAAACACTACTTCCAATAGGTCGGGCCACAGCCCGCACCATGTACATACTCTGCTTGCTACTTATTGTTTTCATTTTTTTTTTGTTTTCTTAATACCTTAATATTTTAGTTTTCCATAAATAAGTGATGTCATCTACTGATTTCTGGCTTTTGAATGAGTATGTGGCTGAGATATGAAGAGACTTATGACACTGCAGCGCTTGGCCAATCTTGTGTCTGTCTTCTCTGTGCTTGGTTATAACCTTCAACTGATGAAGTCTTGATAGAAAATACAAGTCATCTGCAAGGGGAGTTTTGGTCCAACCATGAACCTATATCCACACTGAGAAGCCTAATGCCTGTACTCAGGTTTCTGCTTTATGTGTTAAAGATCATCCAACTAGTAGAAACAGAGAAGGGGAAGATTTAAATGAGAAAACCTATGTCAGAGGTCTTACATGCTTCTCTGAAGGAAAAAACTCTTTTACCCTCAATAAGTTTGGATCCCTCTTGCACCCCAAAAATAAATAAGTGCCTATGCACAATCCTCTTAAAAATGCAAAGGTGAAAGAAGAGAAAGGCTTCATGTGCAAAGAGGTAAAGCATGAAACTCCACCGGGGAACTGGCGAGGCTCGCTCGTAGTGTAGCAATGTGTGTGTTCCTGCATGACTCCATCGGGGTACTGACCAGGCCTACTGGCAGCAGAGCAACACCACAAATGAAAAACTTATACTTTGAAAATCTTTAACTCGCGAGCTAAACTACCCTTCTCAATTTCGAAATGTTGTGATCAAGATGAGTCTCAATGAGTTGAAAAAAGGTGAACCATGTATGTCTATGGGGTAAGTGGGGAGGCCGAAGCAACTTGCACAACAATTCAATACTCCCTGAAAGACCAAGGCCTTGTGCTGTCAATGAACCAAAACAGAGAAGCTAGAGTTCTACGAGTGTGTCGCCAAGTGTTGTAGCGGCTGCAACACCCTCCAAAATTTTGGCCTGCATCCAATTTTGGAGAGTCCTTTAAGAGTTTCACTTGACGTCTGCACGCACTCGAGATCACTCCATGAGCTCATGTGAGTCTTCACTCCCACCTTGCTTCATCATTCGATAGACAACTTTTTCATGTTGATGTCAATGTCATGCTTGCAACCATGTTCTGGTCATACACAAGGTCTTCGCTTCGTGTGTACATGTTGTATTTGCTATGTAAACATTTTTCGCGCTACACACATGGAGTCATACACACTATCACGCAAGTGTTGTTGTGCTCATCCAACGATCAATCACAAGTGTCGCACTTGTCAACGTGCACTGTCGGTTAGTCATGTTGAGCGTGTGTGCCTGGATGGTTTCAGTCATCTCGTCGTTAAGTCATGTGAGTGTGTGTTTGCAAGTTCATAGTAGCGAGAACTTTTGGGTGAGTTAGAAAGGATAATGAAATCAATTATTTCCTATGGAAGCCATTATATGGGATAGATGCATATCCATAAAGATAATTATTAAATAAAAAATACATACATATATTTGAATATATGCTTACATCATGGAATTGAGAAATCTTGTGCATAAGATAAGTGTTTCTTGATAATTTCTATAATATGTATGCTTACTTGATTACTAATGTAGCCATATGTTGGAATGTTGAAGTTTGGTGGTATACGAAGATAGTGAATAGGATGGCATTGCAAATACAACTGAAGAATGAGGAAAATAATTGTTGTTAATGAGAAGAGAATATTTATGACTATGTTATTCAAAGGGGGATATGCTAGAATGTCCTAGTATTGAATCCAATTGATTAACTATACTTAATTATGACTAAATGTTCAATTTTGTTTAGCATGTATATTTTAGTTACCATGCTTTATTTATACCACGAGGAAAAAAATTTACGGTACATTGAATAATGTATGTATAATATTTCTTGAATTTAATAAAATAATAAAGCTACTTGAGGTTGGAGCGCATAAAAAGGGGTTATGATAACAACATATGGGAAAGGTAAGAGGGTAATAATGGGTTCTACATGTTGAATAATCCTTAGTTTTCCATTTTTCCAAACTTTACATTGTTTCCTTCATCACCATGTTCCTTACTAAAAATCTAGAAACCTTAACTACCAATCATGGAATGCATGCGGTCGTTGTGGATATGTACACCTTCCACAATTATGAAATCAAGGCGATAAGTACCTTCATCGTTGTAATTGTGAAAGGAGTGGTAAAACCCCAATTTCTCACATTTTATTTGAAAAAAAATCATGCCCCCACAATAAGGGGGAAAATGAGGTCTCATGGGATGTTGTGGACAAGGTTATTTTTTTATTTATTCATTCATCATTATACCCCCCACACATGTCGTTGATGGGGAGGGAAAAAAAACATGATTGGATGTAGGAAATTGATTGTAGAGAGGCAATGATTCATGTAGTCTTAGAGGCATGTATGTGAATAGTTGTAGTGAAGAAGGAATGATTCATTATTGGTCATCATTGGACTAATACAAGCAACATAGTACAATACAATGATCACCTAAATGACATAATTAATTTTGGTTCTAATGTGAATGGTGGAGGTCATTTCACATTCACATGAATGGAGTGTGACCATTATGAACTCATGCAAAGAATATTGAAGAGAGATGCATGGGGCTAGAAACAATAGAGAAGGGAAATCATATGGAAGAGAAGTAGGTTATAAGAGAGAAAGAAGTAGAGGGAGAGGTAAATTCATTCTCTCTTGGTTGATGCTAACATCCATGAAAGTAGTTTTAGAGGTATTGATTCATACTAGGAGGCTAATCAAGGAATGATAGAGACTATTTTGAATTCATGTGATGAGAACTATAGAAATATGTATAAATTATGAAAATACATAAGGACGAGATTCAAATGGTTAGAAGCTAATTCCTTGGAAAAGAAGTGAATTCTAGATAGGGATAACATAGAGAGATTCAAAAATTAGATTGGAAGGAGATCTAGGAAAGATATCAATCTATGTGATGGAGAAGCCATGAATAGAATCTAAGGAGGAAAGCATAGTGTGGGTTGAATGACCAAGCAAGAAGGCCTTTAAAACTTGGAAAAGGTCAAGAACTAAGTAAATGTTTTTGGAGTTAATGGATTGTATCTAGACCCTCTATGTATGGATTGTATCTAGACCCTCTATGCACACATAGAGGGAGAGCAAAGACTTTTGAGGGAATATCTAGTAGATAAGGAATAAATTCTCCTTTTTCTATGTAAGGGAAGCAATGTGTCACCAAAATAGTTGTGTTGTTCCAAGAAAAAAATTAGTGGTGAGACAATGGGATAGGTAATTTTTTGTCCTAATATAGAATGATTTCCATAAAAATGTTCTAAGCCTTAGTGGTATCATAACCTCAATTTGGGTGGCCTAGTATAAAAAGAATAAGTGCAATAGAGTGTATGGTTGGGTGGAACATTTATCTACCTATGTTAATGTTGGCCTTCAACTTTCAAATAGATAAGTTTTCCTTTTAGTTTGTTTATTCAATTGATTAATACAATGCATTTTGTTGGTGTATTTTAGTATTTGAATGTTGAATGTTGAATATTGCGATAGGTTTACTATTTCTTCATAATGGGAAATCAATGTTATATGTGCCAATATAATTCTTGTAAATGGAATTTTATCTGCATTGTTACTAAGTATCATTATATCTATTTATTTTTGGATGTGAGTGTGCCAGTAAACATCCATAATGTTATAGCTTGTGATGAACATTCTATGTGGATAGATATAATGGTTATAGGATACCATTAGGGAATAACTAACTGTGGATGGAAAATATGCTTTCTTAGCTAATGTTATACATGAAACTAGAGGTGTATATTATGCCTCACCTACTTCATCATACTCATTTACCTTGTAATATTTTTTATTAAAATAAGAACTCACTTGTTATGAACCAAACTAGAGGTAAAACAAATATAGATCATTTTCATTTTTTTTTTTGATTAAAATTAATGTAACAAGAAATTAGACAAAAAATATAATTGTGTAAGGGAAAATTCCAAAAAACATACTTCCTCTATACCCCAGGGTTTTGAAAACCAGGCTATCCATGAAAATTTTTCTTTCTCCAAGTGCTTCTTGAGCATTTTAGATAAAAATCCATATGTACAATTCTTCAAATTATTATTGAGAGTGATCACAATGGTTTTTTGTTTGCATGTATGTTTTCATCTGTGGGATATGAGGATCAACTCTTTAATTAGAAACTTAACTGCAGTACTTGGAACTAACAAATTTGTGCACACATGATCAAATCAATGTACACGTATATGTTTGTGTTGGTTTAGATTGGGTTTCAATCTTGGAGAGAGAGTATATAGGATTTTTTCAGGGGAGCAAGACAATCTTGTACCTCCAAGGATTTTGACTAAAACATTTTCACACCACTGATCTGGAAACCTAATATTAATATAATATATATATATATTATATAATATAATATATATAATATTATTATATATAATATATATATATAATATATATAATTTTCAATTGTTAAAGTATATTTTTGAATGTAAAAAATGAGTTCAATGTCTTCAAAAATTACTTGAGAACTTGATTGTGTAAATTATATAGCTTAAACTTGCAATTCTAACGCTTCTAACACATCTTTGCTTGATTTCAAACAAAATTGACCAAAAAATATTCTTAGAAAAGGGCCACAATGAGACTAAAAATGTTTTAGCCATAAAAAAATATTTTTCAATTGCTTTATATAATGAATACATAGTTTTCTTTTTAATCATATATAATATATACACATTTAAATACTTTTCTTGAAATATTTTATCTGTGGAATATATTTTCCAGATTAAAATGAGCTTATTGTTATGAACATTTTTACTTTTAATTACTCCTCTTACAACATTGAAATATTTTATTATGATCAACATTAAAATAATTAATCATTTACGCTCTCTCCATATACCTATGCATGAAGTTGAGATTGAAATAAATTATTCGACATGCATATTTAAAAACATTATTTGAGTCATGTACTAAAATATTTTTAAAAAGTTTTTAAGTCAGGTACTGAAATATTTTTAGAAAGTACAAGAATTATACAATTTGTTGTACTCAAAAGTATAACATTTTTATTTCATTTTTAGTAACTTTATTTCTCTATAAAATTGGTATAAGATTATGATAGTTCATATGGACATTGAAATATTTTATTTATGGTTTACAATAAGAGTATAACATGTACATTCATTTTTTTTTACAGCCCACATTTTTTAGTTACAGTGAAAAATTTGACTAAAACATTATCCCTGTGGAAACCTAATATATCTACAATTAAGATATATATATATATATATATATACCACACGTAATTTTTCATCGTTAAATATATTTTTGAATGAATAAAATGGTTTCAATGTCTTCAAAATTACAATGAAAAAAATGACTAAAACATTTCGCATATAACATATTTAATCCCTCTAGAAACTAATAAATTTGTAACTATATATATATAACAAATGTAATTTTTAATATCTTCAAAATGTTAAATCTCTCTCCTCTTCATGGCTAACATATATATGCATATGATGTCAATCATTGCTAAAGTCTCTGGGCACTCAGTATTCTCATATAATATAACCTTTTTCATTTCAATCAAGTTGGGATGACACTCCTTGTTCAATAATACATAAAAATTATATATATAATATATATATATATAAATATATATATATATATAGTAAGGTGTTGCCGTTTGAGAATTCCGTTGGAACACATTGAATGGATATTTGAAGATATATATATATATAATAATATAATATATATATATAATATATATATATATATATATCTTCAAATATCCATTCAATTGTGTTCCACGGAATTCTCAAACGGCCAACACCTTACTATTCCAAGAATAACAACAACCACTTTATCAATTCCTAGTAGAAATGTAATCGATAAAATTTTAACAATTTTAGCGAAATTTGATTTTTAATAGGGTGTCTTCCAGCTAACGGTCTTCTAGTAGAGTTTTTTAAACTGCAAGCACCTTTGTATTCAAATAGTAACAATTATTTTATCATTTCTTTGTAGAAACATAATTTGCATAGAGTGTACATTGAATATAGGGGGAAGTAACAAAATAAATGATGGAATATGGGTTGTATTGATTTTGGAATGTAAGGGATTACTTTTTTGGAATAGATATTTTTAAAATTTCATAGATGTTGACTTAATGATGGGTGGAAATTGAAAAGAAAGAATCAAACATCAATTATTTTAACGCAATTGAAAATTCAAAAAATTTATTATCTAAATAATATTAGAAAATGATAAGTATATATTAGAAAAATAATAATTATATATACCAAAAATCCATTACAACACAAAATACGTTGATTATTGACTTATTAATTCAAATTTCACTACTTTGCAAACAACGCTATACCACTATTCTCAATCTTGACTTCTTAATTCAAATTCTACAACTTTGCGAACAACCCTTGTATATGATTATGACTAAACAGATGCAAACTTGGAAGATGTCAAGAGCATTATTCAATCTTTAAATAGACATGACAATAAGAGACTTGAATTTTGAAATAAAAGTGATTTATTCTTTTATGACCATTTGTTCCAAAAAATGAGGGTCATTTTCTCGAAATTAATCCCAATACCATGAAATACAAGTGAATGAAAGAAAAAAACTTGTTTTACACCGAATGGGGAGGGAAAAATAACTATCATAAATACATATTCTTGAAAATTAGGGTAAATAGAACGTTGTAACTCTTAATTTCAAGGGCTAATTTTACTTTTTTTATCCTATCCCTTAAAATAAGGTGGGATTGTAACAATGTACTATGATACAAAATATTCACCCACTAAAAAATTAAAACCCCTTAATTTCGCCCAAGGGCAAAAATTCACCCCTAAAATTTTCCATGGTGACTAATTGGTTTTTATTGTAGGTAGAACCAGAGGGAGAATTCCAACTAGAGCCTCAATGCATATTTAAGTGGAAACAATTCATGTTCTGGAACTGAGCAATCAAGCAAGTTGGAAGCACTTTAGGCCCAATGAAGCTAAATGAGAGATGGTTGATCAGACGCCGGCTTTGTATCCTTCATTATTTGTTGGTTTAAGCAAATGATTTTTTGATATATTTATGGTTGTAAATATCACAATGAGTTGTGTTATAAAGCTCCAATAAGTGGTATGTTTGTTTTTCTTTCAACAAGATGTCATTCTAAATACTACATCGAGTTATCTTATAAAGATTCATAAGAAGTATGCTTTTTTCTAAGTGGTATGCTAGTCACAAGTGTCATAGAACACTAAGGACAATGTTCCCCCAAGGGGGAGGGGTTTGTAACAACCCTAGGTTAAAGTTTCATGTAAGAAAGGATAATAAAGGAAAAATAAGACAAAGATCATTGGACATGTATTCCAATTTGAATGTTGGGAAAACACTTTAGTGGGAATCACTTGTGGTTTAATGATGACTATGGAAATTGACAAAGGCATTAGAAAATGAAAAGATACAATAATTGTGAATTTAATATAATAAATGAAGGAAAATAGGAGAAAAGGAACATGAAGAGACTCAAATTTGCATGCAAGGGTAATTACATGAAAATGAGGAAAATGGGGACATCAATGATAAAAAGGCATCCGAGTCAGTTTAGTTGGCTCACATTCACTCTTGCACACTTAGAACATTCTTAGAGCAATTTAGCATTCACTTGGATTTAGAGAAAGGCAAGCAACCAAGCAAAGGAAGGAAAAGGACAAGCATGGGAAAGAGAAGGGGAGAAAAGAGAAGGGTGGATCAACAACTTCAACAAGAAGATCTTGTAGGTAATAGGCTGCATGTGTGATTTCCTTGTTGGGATGTGAATGTATGGTACATGAATTTGTTTATTTGATTCATTTGTTGTTACTGGCATGATTTTTTCCTAGTTTGATAATGGTTTCAACCTTGCCTTTCCATTTCTTGGATAATCATGGTGTGATGGGATTCATTCTTGGTTGAGCTTGGAATTTCCAAAAGTTTTTAGAATCAAATGAGGTGGTCTTAGGAAATCTCAAGGGTTGGGGGTGGAGATGGTTTTCTCTAGAAATCCCTCGATAGGTGGGTGGAGATAGGAAAATTCGTGAAGGTATGGTGAAGGAATTTTGAGGCATCCAAGCTTGGTTTGGTTTTTTGATCTCAGGACCGTTTAGGTGAGGTCACGATAGCTTGAGGGTGGAGGTAATTGAAGCTTTGGAGTCCCTGTTTGGTTATGTCTTTGTTTACACATTCATTCTTGGAATAAAGCACGCACATGATTGGCTGAAAGAAAGATTTGGTTTATCCCAATCTATGGTAGAGTGGTAAATGGAAATGCCTAACTTGGTTGGATTTTGCATAAGTTAATATGGGATATTCTTATAATGTAATTAATGAGAACAAGCACTTGTTATAATGAGGATTTTATGGCGATTTTTCATGGTTGTTATTATGGTTATATACTTGGTTATATGATGTGCTCTAGTTGTGGCTCTTTCTCATGGTTTTATAGTTTATTGAATGGTTGATGAATGCATGTGCTAACAAGTGTTTTTGCAACTACCTTGAGAGGGCATTGAGCCTTCTCGGTGATTCTCAAATGAGGTTCAAAAGTTTATGATCAGATATGCATTCATGACTTGTAACTTCTATGTTTATCATGAGTTTGAAGAAATGTCTATCATGTACTTGTTCAATTTTTGAATGGTTAGCCTTGAAATCATACTATTTATGTTTTTGGAAACTTACAAGCAAATTTGGGTAGTGGCATGGAGGCTTTCCTAAAAAAGTCACATAGATTTCGCGACTGTGTGCACAGAGTAGGGGATTTTTTGTCATAACCGCGTGTAGGCAAGCTTATGGGTGTGTTTGTAGCCTCATCACCGCATGCACAGTGTGTCAAGGGTGTGGTTGGGGTGTTAAGTGAGTGAAATGAGTTCCATCTCAGGGATTTATCTCCTAGGGTGGTTGTCAAGATCCCGCATGATTTGTAGTCTTTGAGGGATGTCAATAAGTTGTCAGATTGTAAGCCCCACTTCCATCACTGGAACATGGAGGTTGGGTCATGGCATAGTAGCACTCAACTCATGTTTACGCTGGAGAGCTTTTCAAAGTGATTAAATGTGGGAGGGGGCATTACATTACGAGAATATAACTATTCTATCCAGTTACAAAATTTTCTTCAAAAGATAGAAAATTGGGCAAATGATGACTCAATTAGCTATGTGACAAGTGAAATTTAGGTCACACTTTCCTTGTGGAGCAATCAATTTCCATTTTCACTTTCTTTCGTTGGGATATTGGTTAGTTGACTTATTTTGGTGCTCTTTTGGAAATATAGGTGTGATTGAGATGATGTTTTGTACCAACTGTCTAGAGTTGCAATAACTTTCCCAAATGGTTAATGGATTGAGTGTTGTAACAATGAATTTTAGAGTTATTTTGAGCAATGATACTGGCATGAGTTGTAGTGAAAAGGAGTTGTAGCATTAATGTGAACACCTAGAAGTTACAATACCAGTGTAAATATCTTGCAATTGCAACATGAGTGCTAGTAGCTCAGAGTTGCAACAATTTAGAATTACAACATTGTGTTGGAATGATGAGTCATAGGAACCAACAATAAGTGTAGCCTCTAATAATAATCGAAGCTAGATCTTATCAACTTATAGTTTATCCACCTATTTCTAAAGATTTATAATATTTTCATCTTCTTCATTTGTTCCCTTCTTCCACTGATCCCATCTAGTTCTATGGATTTCTAAGTACTCATCCCATTTTTCTCTAAGTTCCTAATAATTTGTCGATGTTCCCTAATGGGAATTACCTTTTCCTCTTATGTAGCTAATATTCCATTCGACCTATCTTCTTTTTTTTCTCTCACTGGTATGGGAGGTTCACTTGAAATTTTTTATCATTCATCTCAACAAGATTTGTCTAAAACATAAGCTATATAATATAAAGTTCCTTATGCTCTATTTGGGAAACCTTTCTTAGGGTTTCTTTCTCATGTGGTTTTACCTCGATAATTTCCTTTTCCTTTGGAAGAGGTTCTCCTAATTCCTTATCACTGGGGAAACCTGTTGCATGAGCAAGGAATTCTAACTTCTTAAAAGGCCTATTTTTTTTCAATCCACTCTTCATTAATTTGATTATCATATGATTTTTTCTCTTTTTACATTCAAGAATTATATTCCTTCTAAAAAGAGAGGTATAAAAAGGAATAAAAGAAAGTATACCTATTATGTTCTTCTACTTCATGATTTTGAAGGTATTCCTCAGTTTTTGTGTCACAACAACTTCTTGTTCTTATAATACCATGTTGGATGTCATAGCCTCTTCTTCTTGTCCCTATTGTTCCATATAAATTTTAAGATTTCTACCAAGGAATTCTTTGATTTCTCCCCTTGCTAGTTCTGTTGCACCAAGGTCTTCAACTTGGTTTTACCCTACCGGTTCTTATGTTATAGCAAGGGTTTCAACTTCCATCTCCGACTCTAGTTCCTTAGAGCCTTGTTCTTCCCCCATCACCTTTGTTTCTTCTTGTGTGACAACAAGGGTTTCTTCTTCTTTCAGTGTAATAGATTATTTTTCCACCCACGCTAATTCCTGTGTGATATTAGGGATTTCTTCTTACTCCTCCTAAGATGAAGCAATTGGGTTCAACTCTCTTATGTATCTTGTTCTCTTCCTTCTAGGAATTTCCACGTATGTAGGCTTCTTTTTCATCTCCCTCAACCTATTTGTTGGAGCTTTGCTTCAAATAAACCCCAAGTCACTATCAAGGCTAACTTCTCTTGCTGCGAAGTTGCAGCAGCGCCATTTTCCACCACATGAGTTGCAACAATATTGGCCTCTTCTTCTATGAGATTGAAAGCAAGGTATTCGTCAACTTCAAGAGACTTAGCACTTTCAACCTCTAGAGTTGTAGCAGTATTAGCCTCTATAGTTGTAATAGTTGAAACCTTTGGAGTTGCAATAGGTCTCTTTATAGGTGGATTTGTAGTAGTTGTAGCTTCAGGAGGAGTTGCAATAACTACTTCTTTGACTGGTATCCTTGTTATCTCACTCAAGACATGGACTACCATGTCCAATGCATACTCGACCAATTACTTTATGAGGCCATGATGTGAGAGGGAATCCATGGAACAATCAAACCTTTGAACAAGAGTGTTCATAGTTTGAAGTTTCTTCCAAAGGAAGAATGGCATGTTAACCAACTTGCCATGCTTCAGGTGGTCTAGCAACCTCAAATGCTATAAGTAGACTATCCCATGGCAACCTTTACATGTGAAATACTTATGCACTATAATGGTTACATCTCCCCAAGGGCCTGAAAAAGATCTCTGGTCAAATCTAGTGCCTTTCTTGACCAAACCCTCTCTAGGCTCAATGAATTCCTCCATGATTTTTGGTTTTGGCCTTCTCCTATAGTAACATTGCTCCTTGGCTTGAGGCAGTCCTGTAATCTCTTCCATGATGTCTTCTTCACATGCACTACTATTCTTCCATCTAGTGACTTATTCTCTTTAAAATTCAAGGTGAACTTCACCACCACATCATCATCATATGCTTGTATCCTATGGACATACTCAATACATCCTCAATTCTAAAAAATACCCTAGTTGTGGTCATATGTTTGTAATAATAACATATTATCAGCTCTCCTTGATTCGCTGAGCCTCCCATTTTATCTTTTTCTGAAGAGTGTAATTCATTCTATGGTTGTAATTTTAAATGAGTAGTTTGAAGGGGGCTGACAGATGTAGTTTCCAATAATGTCAAGGGAATGATTATTTGAAAGTGGGATTATGTCGTAGGTGAATGGAGGAGGTAATTGATGCATGCGATCAAATAATTGGTTAAGTAATTTATGCCAAATCAATTCCATTCTATATGCTTCCAAGAAACATAACTTTTAACTTACCATGAGTGGTCACTTCCTTCCAAGTTGGCAGGAAATTAATTATGTCTCGTGCCTTAATCATGCTATGGTGTTGGACCCAAAAAAATAGCTAGAGTCCTTTTGGGTGTGACTTGCAAGACATTCAAATTTGCAACACTCCAAAGTTGTAACACTAGGTTCATTAAGCTAGAGTTGCAACTTGGCCCTATCATGGTGTCATAGTAGGTGTTATTGCTAGCCAAATTGATTAGTGAAATTGTGGTCGCAAAGTTGCATTTTATGAGCTGCATTAGTTAAATTGCAATAGTGGAGTTGTAGAAATAGAGTTGTGGCAATGGAGTTGCAACACTTTGAGTTGCATCAATGGAATTGTAGCACTTTGAGTTGTAGCAATTCTATTTTAGCACTCAAGTTGCAACAATGGATTTGTAGCAACATATTTGCAACAATGGAGTTGTAGGAATGGTGGCTTCCTCCACTACATGTTCTGAAAACAAGATTAGTCCATGAGTCTCATAGCAAAAAGGATCATTTATTTTAACTTTTATCGAAAGAATAAGATGTGATAATGATTCACCCAGTAGGAATCTCTCCCTTGTAGACAACCGTCAAGACCCTATCTAGCCATTCATAAATGATTTTCCTTAAGAATGCTTCCTTTGATAAGGGACTATGATATAACTGAAGCCTATGTATGATTACCAATAGGGGTGTTCTCTCATCATCAATGGTATGTAACTTGATGGCTCCATTATCATACACAGAGTCTATCTCATAAGATCTGAGTTGTCAAACATGAAACTTCCTCTGAAATCCTTAAATATGGAATCAAATAACAAAGCCTAATCTCTAGCTTTAAATTTCTTCTTGTTGATGAAATCATCATGCCATTGAGCTCTTTGTTGTTGTATCACTGATGTCTAGTGTAAGGTAGCTTGACGAAGCTCATCCAACTCATTAACCTTGAGTAGGCTCTGCTTCTAACCTTTGAACAAGTCCATTCCAAGTTATGATGTTGTTATAATTGTTTGGATCTCTACCTTAATAAGGAAAAGTACTCTCTTCCCATATACTAATTCATATGGGGTGTAGCCAGTGGCAGTTCTCCATATAGTCTAGTAGGCCCATAAAGATTTAGGGAGTTAGGTAGCCTAATCCTTGAGGTGTAATATGGTAGTCTTAGCCAATATAACCTCAAGAATTTCATTTTTCCCTTCTATTTGTCACTTGGCCTAAAGATCCTATAGTATCAAGACCATGTGCTCGTCCTTGTATGCACATTATATCATCAACAAGCCTTGAAGTGAATTGATCTCCTTCATCGGTAATTATCTCTCAAGGTATTCCAAAACTGGTGAAGATCTCGTCATGAAGAAACTCTACCACTCCTTGCTCAATTGTGACCATGAGTGCCTTGGCTTCCATCGATTTTAATATGTGTATAAACATGTAACAAGACTTTTAAATATGAAGATTCACCCCAATTTACAATGGGGATTTTTAACGTGTAAATAGACTTTGTTATCATGGCTTACTAATTCCACGTGCCCAAAAAACCCATAACTCATGTTCATATGACATTATTTTAATTAATCAATTTAATTAAAAAAAAATTAGCATAACTACTTTTGAAATTAATCTGAACCTTTTTATTACAAAAATATTCTAAAATATTTAATGTATATTAAATCTATCTTACCTAAACCTAATAATTATTCATTATTAAATTGAAATTTTAAAAACTTTATTTCAAAATAAACACCTTTATTTACTTAATTATTATAAATATCACAATTAAAAAATTACACATTTACAGTAAGACATTTCACATTACATTCACATGATACTAGGTGGATTTTTTTCTCTACCATTATAAGTGCATTACGCTTGCCTGAATGTAAACCCTGGTTAACAAAAAAATCTAACCAAAAACCTAATAATATTTTATATAAATTTATGTACTTTGCCCAATAAAGTAATCCAAAAAATAATTAATTAACTGATTTTTTTGTGTGCGATATTTAGTTTTACTTTTATAGTTGGGATATCCATTCCTTCCTAATTCGTGGACAGGTTTCCAAGCAAAGCAAAGTCTTGAGGGACAAGGCCGGTCGGATACCAAATCATGAGCCACGCGAGCCTACCAACGAAGTAGCTGTTGCAGCTGGTTTGTGTTAGTGGTAATTTTGAAAATTGTAAGACTAACCAAAAACATTTTACTTTCAAATATTTAAATTTGATTAAAAATTTAAATGATATAGAAAAATAATAATAAATTATATAATAGACCACTATGATAATAATTTTAATATTAAAATATAAATATAAATAAAATTTTCAATTAATAATTTTTCTTTCTAAAATCTGGAAAATAAAGTATATAAATTTATAATTATATTATATATATATTTTTGAATTAGTTAAAATTAATCTCTTAACTAATTTAAAAAAATAAAGCTATACTGGAAAGTCATAAGAAAAATGAGTTTAATTCAGAATAATGAATCTGCTAATATCCATATTTCAAAAAAGATTATGTAGTTTTTTTAACACTGGCCAATTATTAGATTCCAATTACAAATTGAAAGTTAAATTAAATTTCAAGCTTATTCCATTGTTTTTAAAGCTTATTCAACCATGAAAAGAAATCGACCTTTTTCAATTCCCCAGTTGGTTGCAACGCATTTCCAATCCGTTCTGCAGGTTGATTTGTACACGAAGGTTAGATATAGATTCAATATTTTATACATAAATTTTAAAGGTTTCGAAGTCGAAAATCATTCATGAGATGTAGAATAACGGGTGTT
The DNA here is from genome assembly GCA_000404065.3 of Pinus taeda. NCBI lineage: Eukaryota > Viridiplantae > Streptophyta > Pinopsida > Pinales > Pinaceae > Pinus > Pinus taeda. The sequence goes on along the minus strand of APFE031245201.1, from coordinate 24,310 downwards.
TTTTTGGGGAATAATCACATTATAATTTATAAGGTATAAGTAACTTATAAATTATGATGCGATTATTGTAAAAAATATGACTCAAAAAATATTGAAAATTGTAAAGTTAATATAGTGATTTTATTCATTTATTTACAAGACTATTTTATTGTTATCGATAGACATTCTTTGGCTATTATAAATAGGATTAGTGTATATTACATTTTTAAGTGACGGCGAAAATATTTCTTCTGTTTCTTCAATATTCTCTTTTCTATAAGTTTTTTTGGTTTGACAATATGATCCTTCAGTGTTTTTTATACATCTACATGGTAGCATAACAAATTTACAAGCTCCTTTTCATGTTTTTGAGAGAGATTTGTGAGAGGTAATTAGATCATATTCAATCTAGGTAGAAAGCCATGTTTTGTAGTTTTTTTTAAAGATTTGTTAGTAGTTATCAAATCTGATCTAATCTGGCCTTATAAGGTCTCAATTAGATCTGTAGGTACTAAATCTAATTTTTTAACTCTTCTTAGACAAATTTGCTGGTGATTTGAAGTGGAGGAATTTTCTATCATTTGCCTAAGGGGAAACACAATCACCTTGAACACCAGTCTTAGTAAGACCATAGTTACTAACTGATCCAGGTGCATCCAACTTAGGGAAGGACATGGCAGGAGTTTGTCTTCTTAAAAACAGTTTGAGTTTTATTATTTTCTTTTGTTTTCTAGGAATGGTTGTCTTAGCCAATGACAGTGGTTGCTTACGTAATTGGCTTTTTTTTTTTCTCTTAGTTTTATTTAGAATTTGTTTTAATTTACAAGCAAGAAAAGACAGTTGTTTAGGAACTATTTTTTGTAACCATATTATGTAACCACTGGCAGTTCTGCCAACTACCAAGTGTTCTCTACAAAACAAAAAGAATCAACTGATGTAATCTTTTGGCCATCATAGAAATAACACAGAGAATATACAAAAATCTTTTCTGAATACAAAAAGAACATTTGAAACCATTCATGCTACAGTCCTACATTCATTTCCATTCTGTACTGTGAAATTATTTCTCATATTCCATCATTAAAGTTAACATATACAGGCGAACAACAAGTGTAAAGGCGAGGAGAGCTAATGGACAAAGAACGGTGCCAACAGAGCTAAGATACGAAGGAGTCGAGCAAGCCAAAGAAACAGAGACAAGTTTCAGGTACCGAAACTGAACATATATTCTGAATTTCATTGCAAAATAAACAAATGAATTTATAGTAACAGTTACAGTCATAAATATATATTTATCAAAACTTCGAGACATTATAGTGCCTTGGTCAAGGACCAGAGAACAGAAGCAAAACCAACTGTGTTACAAAACCCTCACAAGGTCATTATCGGGTCATCTAAGTCCATACGTAAGCTATAAACCACAAAGTTGCACGCATACGGTGGAGCCATAGCCGTATGGCCAAAACCCACAACAAACAAGCCGACTACAACTACCACTCATATAACCCTAGAGACAATTAAAAGAAAAACCCTCGAACAAACTACAGGCAGAGACCATAGAACGACCCTACCTGTTTCAAGTGTAGGAGATTGGTGCAAGAACCACGAGCAGGCCACCATCGACCTGCATAGGCCACCCAACAAGCCATTAGCAATTGCCGCAGAGAAAGCCACTACTATAACAACAAACAATGACTGAGATAGAGGGAGGAGTTGTGGAAACTTACCAGGTAGAGTTGGATTTGAACGAGCCACCAGTGGAGCCATGGAACCAAGGTCGCAACCATAAAGTCACCCACTGCCATAGAGGAGCAGAGGCTATCAACACCTGAGTGAAATGGAATAAAGAGAAATGACAGAGAAGGAGAGCATACCTTCGGGGAATTGTTGAAAGGAGACCGGAAGTGGAGCAACCCCATAGCTGCAACCTGTAGAAAACACACAAAACCATTAGCCTGTGAAGATCGTGCATAAGAAGAGCTGAATGACCAGAAAAATGAAACAATGAAAACTAGCAGAGCCGAGTAGAAGTTGACAGAGGAAACCGATACCGAGGGTTTCACAACCTGTAGCCAACATAGAATGAGCACAGAACGAGCAAGGCATCGCTCACAAGCGGAGACCCATATCTTACAGCAAACTAAGCTCAGCTAGAACGAGAACACAGAGAAGTTATAAAGTAAACCCTCGCACAACAAACCCCAAACCCTCACCCATAGCATAGCGGCATAGTAACACAAGAAATGCCAACTGAAGTGAAGGACTACCCGAGGTTTGGACACATGTCCTCATCTCCACACACCCACAGTATATTGCATTAAAGTCAACCAACCATTAGACAATAAAACAAATAAATCAATGCATATATCATTAACCATTATAGTTAACACTTAGTCAAAGGTCATAGGGGCTGGTCCCATCAATTTTGGTATCAGAGCAGGTTCAGTTGACTGATAAAATGGAAGCTAGAAGAACAGGTCATGGCAGAGCTATTCGGAGAGTAGTAGATGAGGGATTGAGAGAAGAGATTAGGATCTCGAATGCCCGTCTAGCGGTAATAGAAGCAGGAAGAAGAAGGGATCCAGAAGTAGGAGATGACAGTGAGGAGGAGGTTGTAGTTACAATATATGGATCAGATGAAGAAGGACTGGAGATCAAATTTTTAAGGTCAGTCTTGTTGGCTAGCAGTAAGTCAAAGCCGGAGATTCCGAATTATGATGGCAGTTTGTCCATAGAAGTGTTGTTGGATTGGATTAGTGAGCTGGACAAGTGTTTTGAATATGAGGAGGTCAGTGAAGATAGGAGAGTTAAATTCACTGCTACTAAGCTGAAAGGACATGCAACCTTATGGTGGGACAATGTCCAAGTAGAGAGGAGAAGATTGAATAAGTTGTTGATTAAAAAGTGGCCCAGAATGGTTGCCAAGATGAAGGGAAGGTTTCTGCCCAAAGACTACCAGATTGCTCTACATCGACAGGTACAAAATTTGAAGCAGATAGGAATGACGGTGAAAGAATATACTAAAGAATTCTATCGGGTGAACTTGAGAGTTGGACACCCCAGAGAAAACAAGAAGGTTTGTGAATGGCCTAAGGCTAGAAATATTGGACGAAATAAGTATTCTTTCTCCAAAATACATAGAAGAAGCATACCAGAGTGCCTTAAAGGCGGAAGAAAAGATCGCAAGTAAACAAAATGCTAGGAGGGGATGAGGAACAAGCAGAGGAAAAGGACAATCCTTTGGCAGAGGAAGGATTGCTAATAACAGTGAAGAGGGCAGCAGTTCTAAAACTTCAGGGACAATAGAAAAGGAGGGCAACACTAGAGGAGGAAGGCCATACTAGAGAGGTAGGGGAAATGGTAGAGGTAGAGGAGCTACCTACCAGTGCTACAAGTGCCACAAGTGGGGGCACAGATCCTTTGAGTGTCCTGAAGGAGAACAGGCTGGTCAAAGAAGAGCATATGTTGCTCAGACAGAAGAAGCGGAGGCACTGCCTCAGGAGGTAGAAAATGCACCAGAGACAGGAGAGGCCTTAGTCTTGAATAAGGTCTTGCTGAAACTAGTAAAAGAAACAGTTCAACAAACCCAAAGAAAGGCATTATTTCAGACAGTGTGCAAGTCACATGGCAAATGATGCAAACTAATTATAGACAGTGGAAGCACTGATAATCTAGTTGCAACAGAGATGGTGGAGAAATTGGGTTTAAAGTGACTGAAGCATCGAACTCCCTATAAGGTGTCGTGGTTACAGAAGGGTCATCAACTGCTAGTTGATGAGTAGTGTGAGGTGGAATTCCATATTGGAAAATATAGGGGCAAAGTTATTTGTGACATCATGCCCATGGATGTGTGTCATATTCTGCTAGGTAGACCATGGCAGTATGATCGAAAAGTTGTTCATGATGGGAAGACAAACTGATACAAGTTTGTTAAGGATGGGATTAAGCATACACTAGTGCCCATCAAGGAGGAGGAAATAACAATGACTAGTGGAACAAAAGTACTATTGGTGGGTGGAAAACAATTTTTAAAATAGATTGAAGATGACGAGGTGAAATATGTTATTGTAAGGAGACCAAGAAAATTTGTGTTGCGTACTGAAATTTCTGATTTACCCACAGAAATCTAGGAAATGTTGCAGGAATTCAGCGAAATTATGGTGGATGATTTACTAGATAAATTGCCACCAAAGCGGAGTATCAGTCATCACATAGATTTCATTCCTGGAGCTAGTTTACCGAATAAAGTTTCTTACAGGATGAGCCCCAAAGAAAATGAGGAGATTAGAAAATAGGTATAGGAATTGCTGGATAAAGGACTGATATGAGAGAGCTTGAGCCCTTGTGTATTTCCGACAGCTCTTGCTCCCAAGAAAGGAGGCAAATGGCGGATGTGCATGGATTTGTGAGTAATAAACAAGATTATGATCAGGTACAGGTTTCCATTGCCATGTATGGACAATATGATGGACTGTTTGAGTGGGGCGGCATATTTTTCGAAGATAGATCTGAAGAGTGGATATCACCAGATTAGAATCTGGGAAGGGGATGAATGGAAAATAGATTTCAAGACTAACGAAGGGTTGCATGAATGGCTAGTGATGCCATTTGGGTTAAGTAATGCGCCTAGTACTTTTATGTGCCTGATGAATGAAATGCTAAAGGAGTTCATTGGGAAATTTGTGATTGTGTATCTTGATGACACACTAATTTTCAGCAAAACCAGAGAGGAACATTTTTGACATGTTCATTGTGTTCTGGAAAAGTTGCAGCAAAACAAGCTACTGATAAACCTAAAGAAATGCACTTTCTTTCAGAAGGAGTTGGTCTATTTGGGTTTCATGATCGCAGAGAATGAGCTAAAAATGGACACAAAAAAAGTTGCAGCTATACCTAGTTGGCCATCCCCTAAGAGTCTGTTCGAAGTTCAAAGTTTTCATGGGTTGGAAAGTTTTTATCGTAAGTTTATGAGGGATTTTAGTGGAATTTACGCACCTATGTTGGATACAATCAAGAAGGCAAGTCAACCTTTTCAGTGGACTGCAGCTACATAAAATCTTCGAGATATTGAAAAATAAGATCACTGAGATGCCAATTTTGAGGCTACTTGACTTCAACAAACTTTTTCAAGTTTGTTGTGATGCCAGCGGTACAATCATTGGAGCAGTACTCGGCCAGGAAAACAAACCTCTTGCTTATTGAAGGGAAAAGTTGAATGAAAGCAGGCAGAAGTACTCATCTTATGACAAGGAATTCTATGTTGTCATCCAAGCATTGAAGCATTGGAGGCACTATTTGTTGGGTAATGAGTTTTTTTTGTTTTCTAATAATTCTACATTGTAGTATGTTATGCAACAACATAAACTAAACCCCAAGCATGCGAAATGGGTTGAATAATTGCAGAGTTATAAATTTGTGTTGAAACATATTAGTGGATAGGCCAACAAGGTAGCAGATGCATTGAGCAGGAGGGTTTTGCTCTTGCAGGAGAGCACGATACAAGTGTTGGGTTTTGAACACCTGAAAGACTTGTATCAGACAGATGCAGATTTTAAGGAGGCTTATGAAGCCTGCCAAAACCCTTTGATGAGGAATAATAGTCCATGGCTGGACTATAACCTATAGGAGAAGCTGTTGTTTAAGGGAGGACAGCTATGTATTCCTGATTGTTCAATGAGGGAGAACATCATCCAGGAGAAACACAATGGAGGTATTTCTGGGCATTTCGGCATTGATAAGACATTAGATCAGCTCAATCACTTTTATTATTGGCCAAGGATGCAAAGGGATGTGCAGCGATTTGTAACCAAGTGTAAAGTGTGTTAGTTGGCAAAAGGACACAGTTAGAATACGAGACTTTACACACCATTGCCTATTCCAAGTGGACCATGGGATTCAGTCAACTTGGACTTTGTCTTGGGTTTGCCAAGAACACAACATGGTCATGACTCTGTGATGGTGGTAGTGGACCGGTTCTCAAAAATGGCACATTTCATTCCTTGCAGGAAAACTAGTGATGCTACTCACGTAGCACACTTGTTTTTCACGGAGAGTGTCAGGTTGCACGACTTACCTAAGTCCATTGTCTTTGATAGGGATGTGAAATTCATAGGACATTTCTAGTGTACCATGTGGAAGAAGCTGAACACACAGTTGAACTTTAGCTCTGCCTATCATCCACAGACGGATGGACAAACAAAGGTGGTGAATAGAAGTTTAGGAAACCTACTGAGGAGTCTAGTGGGAGAAAATTCACCTATGTGGGATCGGGTGCTTGCCCAAGCAGAATTCGCTTACAACAATTCACCAAACCGAAGCACAGGAAGCAGTTCTTTTCATATTATGTACGGAATGCATCCCCGAGGAGTGCATGAACTATGGGATTTGGGACAGCTAGAGAAAAGAAGTGTTGACACGGAAGACATTGCAAGGAGAATTAACGACCTACATGAGCAGGTGAACTTGAAATTACAGGACAACAGTCAAAAGTACAAGCAGAAAGCAGATCTGAAGCGACGCGAGGTGCAATTTAATGTTGGAGATCAACTTCTAGCGCATATGCGCAAGGAAATATTTCCTAAGGGCGCATATAATAAGATGAAATTCAAAAAAATTGGACCTTGTAATATTCTGTGCAAATTTTCTGCCAATGCGTGTGAACTGCAATTACCTCTAGGTATAGGAATATCACCCATTTTTAATGTGGCAGATTATTCCCATACACTGCTAATTTGGAAGAGGATAGTTCAGCACAGCCGAAGCAGGACACCCAAGAAGGAAGTGATTCGTGGATAAGACAAATGCCTACGGCTCAGCCACTCGAAATCGAAGAAATTCTTAACACACGAGTGGCTAGGCGAACTCAGAGAAAGGAGTACTTGCAGTACCTCGTCAAGTGGAAGAACCGCCCTATTGAGGACAGTTCGTGGCTTGATGCCGGATAGATACAACGTGCATGTTACTTTATCAAGGAGCTCATGGACTGGAGCCATGATTTTTCACCTACCCCGGGAGCCTGATGTAGGAGCATCCAACTCAGGGAAGGACATGGCGGGAGTTTGTCTTGTTAAAAACAGTTTGAGTTTTATTATTTTCTTTTATTTTCTAGGAATGGCTATCTCAGCCAATGATAATGGTTGCTTACGTAATTTTTTTTTTTTTTTTCTCTTAGTTTTATTTAGAATTTGTTTTAATTTACAAGCAAGAAAAGACAGTTATTCAGGAACTATTTTTTGTAACCATATTATGTAAGCACTGGAAGTTCTGCCAACTACCAAGTGTTCTCTATAAAACAGAAAGAAGAATCAACTGATGTAATCTTTTGGCCATCATAGAAATAACACAGAGAATATACAAAAATCTTTCCTGAATATAAAAAGAACATCTGAAACCATTCATGCTACAGTCCTACATTCATTTCCATTTTGTACTGTGAAATTATTTCTCATTTTCCATCATTAAAGCTAACATATACAGGCGAATAGCAAGTGTAAAGGCGAGGAGAGCTAATGGATAAAGCACGATGACAACAGAGCTAAGATACGAAGGAGTTGAGTAAGCCAAAGAAACAGAGACAAGTTTCAGGTACCGAAATTGAACATATATTTCGAATTTCATTGCAAAATAAACAAATGAATTTACAGTAACAATTACAGTCATAGATATATATTTATCAAAACTTCGAGACATTACAGTGCCTTGGTCAAGGACCAACAAACAGAATCAAAACCGTGTTACAAAACCCTCGTAAGGTCATTATCGGGCTGTCTACGTCCATACATAAGCTATAAACCACAGAGTCGCACACATACAGTGGAGCCACAACTGTATGGCCAAAAGCCACAGCAAACAAGCCGACTACAACTACCACTCATATAACCCTAGAAACAGTTAAAAGAAAAACCCTTGAACAAACTACAGGCAGAGACCACAGAACGACCCTACCCGTTTCATGTGTAGGAGACTGGTGCAAGAACCATGAGCAGGCTACCATCCACCTGCACAGGCCACCCACTAGGCCATTAGCAACTATCGCAGAGAAAGTCACGGCTATAACAACGAATGATGACTGAGATAGAAGGAGGAGTTGTGGAAACTTACCAGGCAGAGTCGGATTTGAATGAGCCACCAGTGGAGCCACGGAACCAAGGTCGCAGCCATGAAGTCACCCACTGCCACAGGGAGTAGAGGCCGTCAACGCCTGAGTGAAATGGAATAAAGAGAAATGGCAGAGAAGGAGAGCATACCTTTGGAGAATTTTCCAAAGGAGACTCGAAACAGAGCGACCCCATAGCTGCAACCTATAGCAAACACACAAAACTATTAACCTGTGAAGACCATGCACAAGAAGAGCCGAATGACTAGAAAACCGAAACAGTGAAATCTAGCAGAGCCGAGTAGAACTCGACAGAGGAAACCGATACCGAGGGTTTCACAACCCGCAACCAACATAGAACGAGCACAAAATGAGCAAGGCATTGCTCACAAGTGGAGACCGGTAAATTCCATGGGTTGATGAATAATATGGGTGGATGAGTACCATGGGTTGATGCCAGTTTCCATTCGGATCAAGACCCATATCTTACAGCAAACCAAGCTCAGCAAGAATGAGAACGCAGAGAAGTTACAGAGTAAACCCTTGCACAGCAAACCCCAAACCCTCACCACCAGCATAGTGGCACAATAACACAAGAAATGCCAAATGAAGTGAAGGACTAGTGTTTCGAGGGTTAGAAGGAGCGGGAAGGAGTAGAGCTCGAGGTCTAGACACATGTCCTCATCTCCACACACCCACACTACATTGCATTAAAGTCAACCAACCACCAGACAATAAAACAAATAAATCAACGCATATATCATTAACCATTATAGTTAACACTTCGCCGAAGGTTGTAGGGGCTAGTCCCATCACTAACTGGAACAACAATAGGAGGTTGTATTGGGTTGTGGATTCATGCTCCAATAGCCACACAATCATGGTCATGAGCCATTGGTTCAATTTATTCAAAGTCATAGTCTTTATAGCACCTTCCCACACCTCACACTAGCACTATTGTGGTCATTGTGTAAGAGATCGGGTTCCCTTACAGTAGCATGGTGGAAACCCCTCACAATGTTCTTGTAAAGAAAAGAATAATTTTGGGTTCAAGAAAGGAGGTTGAGGAAGATATCCACCCACTTTAGCTAAGGTAGGATCTTTGACTAGGAAATCGTCATTCCTCACTACTATGGCTAATGTTCATGACAATGTTCATAATGTGTTGATCTTTATAATGTAATAAAATGTAAATTTTATCATTGACATATTTATTATTTTCATTACTATTATTTTTAGTCAAAGCATGTTCTTCATGCTTATAGATTCAAAAGAGTAAAAAAAATATTAGGAATCAAAAGGAAAATTTATTTGAGTAAAGTCTCATTTGGACTTTTGTAAGAAAAGAAAAAGAATTTTTATTTTGATTCCAAGAGTCAAACAAAGACCAAGTCGGCCTATGTGGTAGTTATTCGATCTTCCTCGACATCTATATATAAGAGTCAAGTTAACCTCTTGGATTCACACATTCACACATCACAACAATCATTAATTTTTGTGCCTAATCAATAAGAAAAAGAGCCAAAGTCAAAGGAGAGAGAAGGTAGTTAGAGGATAGATAAAATTCAGGTGTTTTGCCTTGTTTTTGCTCATATGTGCAAATATTTTGTGGCAAATATGAAGTCATTATAGGGCCAAAATTCGGCCTCCACTACAAGTCTTTCTGTGTTTTGACCAGATTTCAGAGAGTTTGACTAATGTTGACTTTGACTTGTTGGAGGAGACTTGGAGGAAGGTTGACTTGGAATCTTTGTGGTATTTTTAGTCTTAGTTTGGAGCCTTGGATATCTCATTTTGATATGATTCTATAAGAGAAGGATTGTTGGGTTTTCCCTTGGCTTGGAGCCTAATTTCTGGTGTTCATTGTCTCTTTGTGATCTTTATGTTTTGCACATATGTATAATTACTTGATGAAGAAAATAATATAAGTAATAAGAAGTCAACAAACATTCACAAGTAATTATCAAGTTAAGAGAAATCAATCATTATCTTCTAACACTTAGTTTCTCAACAAACATTACTAACATACTATTCTTTGATGGTATAATAAAAATGCTATACATAATTCCAGAAATCAAGTGAAGCATCAAAGGGCCAAATATATTGAGATCCACATGCATTTAGTTCACCAACTTATCTAAGATGGTCATCTTAGCCTAACTACATGCCTAATGAAGAGCAAGTTATAGATATTTTCACCAAACCTTTAGCATCATCATCAATCACTATTATTGCTTGGAGTAAAGGAATATTTCTTTACAAGAACATATTGAGTTGGCCTTTGTTCATCTCCATGTTCAAATTTTTTCTTCTGTTTCCTCTCTTTTGGGGAGACATTTCTTTTCATGCAAGTTTTTTTTTCTCCATTTATGAAAACATGAATATTATAACATATGCAGTTTTTAGGATCCATTCTTTTGTATATTTTTTATTCTTCCTATATTTCACTTATGAAGAAGTTTTGGAATTTCAATGCAAAATAACATTGAAATTTGTGAACTTATGTAGCAATTTTATCCACCTAATTATAATAATTATCTTCTTGTTATAGGCAGATACTCCTTAGCTATTATATATAAAATTGATATAGAGTTTGGAACAGTGAAAAGACTCCCTCTCTAATATTTTATTTTCATGAAAGTGTGTTTGGTCTAACAAAGTCTAATCCTTCCTTCCATATTTTATATGCAACTACAATCTAGTGGATATAAGAAATATAATTATAGTATAAGGTGGCTTTATAGTAATGCAATCATTAAATCAATTTTAAAACATATATAATTATTTCCGAATTCAGGCTTTGGTGATCTATATATTGAATATGAGACATGTTTCGGTAAAAATCACATTAGAGAAATTATGTCAACACGTTCGAATGTCTAGTATGGTTTATCTTAAGGACAAGATGGAGAATCAGATCTAGGCACTAGATTAAATAGAGATAGTGTCGTAGATAAATAATAAATTCTAACAATGAGTTTCGAACCATCTAGTGTGGTTCATCTTAAAGACAAGATGGAGAATCAGATCTAGGCACTAGATTAAATAGAGATAGCGTCATGGAGAAATAATAAATTCTAACAGTTAGATTGAAATGACTAATTTGAATTAAATAAAATATTTATTAAAAAGTGGAATAGATTGGAATATTCAATTTAAAAAAAATAAAATAGATCAAATTTAACAAAAAAATAAGTGAAGGTCAACCAAAATAATTGATAAATAAAATAATATCATTAAGGTCAAACTCAAAGTTACAAATTACTCCATATTAAATCAATTAAATAATTATATATCTATATATTATTATTATTAACAAAGAAATAGCAAATAAAAATATTAAGCTCAAACTCAAAGTTACTGGATTACTTCATATTAAATCAATTAAATAATTAATAGTATATTATTTAATATGGACCAAGAAAATAAAGCAAGGGAGAAAAAAAAATAAATTTTTTAAGATGAAAGAGCCTAAATCAATAATTTAAATATTAAAAGACAGTTCATTTACTTTGGAAAGAAATTGAGAAAAAAAATAATAATTATAGATTTAGTTTGAATTCATAACACATTATAAGAATTATTTCATAAATAATCACATCAAGGAGATTCCTCTTTGTGTGATTATTTCAATAATTTCTTCTTTAATAATAATAATAAAATTAAAAACAAATTAAAAGATTAGGTAATGCAAAAATTAATTATGGAAAATGAGATAAAAACAAAGACATGAAACATAGGAAGGGGGGAAATTTTGAGGATAAAAAAAAAAAACAACAAGATAAATAGAACTTAAGACAAAATTGGATCCAAACACTGCTAATTTTCCATCCACCATCTTTATTCGTATTACTAGGCCTCCTTTCAATCTCTAAGGCTTCCCTAAACTTTCAATGATTGAAATGATCAATCCTCACAATGACCTTGGTCTCTTCATTGCATATGTGGTGTTTCATCTTTTCTGCATGTAGGAGCAGGTCCTTATATGCTTGATGTCGATTGCATACTCTTGAATCCATTGGTTTATTTAGCGGTCAGTTTTACCAATGTAGGGAGTCCCACATGAACATGGGATAACATAAACACCTTTCATATTCGTAGGGTCCACTAGGTCTTTCACTGATCTAAGTGAGCTACGAATGGTGTTTAGGGGTGAATCCCTTGGTTTATTTAGCGGCAAGTTTCACCAATGTAGGGAGTCCCACTTGAACATGGGACAACATAAACACCTTTCATATTCTTAGGGTCCACTGGGTCTTTCACTGATCTAAGGGAGCTACAAATGGTGTTTAGGGGTTTGAAGGTAGAGGGAACCTTATGTTTCCTTAGAGTATTCACAATCTTATTGGTGGTCCCTTGGATAAATAGAACCCTTTGGTTCATTTCTAACCTTATGACCTTTGTCAGCGTTAAGAAAAGCATTAAGACATTGGTGCCTACCATATCCATTATTTTTTAACACATTAAGGAAATGGGTATTTTCATCATTAAGGTGGTTCTAATGGAAAATTAGCAGTGGTTGGATCTTTCCATCTTAAGTTCTATTTATCCTGTTGTTTTTCTCTTTTATCCCCAAATTTTTCCCCCTTCTTGTGTTTCATGTCTTTGTTTACCTTTTTCCGGCAAGATTTCTAGCTATTTTTCTTTTTATTTCATTTTCAATTTTGACTAATTAATTTTTGCATTATGTAACCCTTTAATTTATTTTTAATTTTATTAATGTTATTAGTATTTTATTTTTTCTCAAATTTCTTTCCCTAAATAAATAAACTGTCATTTTAATATGTAAATGATTGATTTACTCTCTTTCACCCTTTTAAAATATTTTTGATTTTTTCATTTCACTGTTTTATTTCCTAGATCAATAATAATAATAATAAATAATAATAAATAAAAATATAAATAAATAATTAATTAATTAATTTAATATGAATTAAAATGGGGCAACTTTGAGTTTTTGACCTTTGTATTATTTTATTTATCAATTATTTCAGTTGACCTTAACTTATTCTTATTATTAAATTTGACCCAATTTAATCCTTTTTTGAATTGAATATTCTAATTTATCCCACTTTTTAATAAATATTTTATTTTATTTAAATTAGCGGTTTCAATCTAATGGTTAGAATTTATTATTTCGCCACAAAGTTATCTCAGCGATCTTTATTTAATCTGATGCCTAGATCTGATTCTCCATCTTGTTTTTACTATGGTTCCAAATGCATAAGATGAACCACCATTCTCTATTTTGTCCTTACCATAGTTCCAAAATCATACAATGAACCACCATTCTCCATCTTATCCTGACCAATGAACCACCATTCTCCATCTTATTTAATCCTTTTTTGAATTGAATATTCTAATTTATCCCACTTTTTAATAAACATTTTATTTTATTGAAATTAGCGGTTTCAATCTAATGGTTAGAATTTGTTATTTCGCCACAAAGTTATCTCAGCTATCTCTATTTAATTTGATGCCTAGATCTGATTCTCCATCTTGTTTTTACTATGGTTCCAAATGCATAAGATGAACCACCATTCTCTATTTTGTCCTTACCATAGTTCCAAACTCATACAATGAACCACCATTCTCCATCTTATCCTGACCAATGAACCACCATTCTCCATCTTATTTAATCCTTTTTTGAATTGAATATTCTAATTTATCTCACTTTTTAATAAACATTTTATTTTATTTAAATTAATGGTTTCAATCTAATGGTTAGAATTTGTTATTTCGCCACAAAGTTATCTCTATTTAATTTGATGCCTAGATCTGATTCTCCATCTTGTTTTTACTATGGTTCCAAATGCATAAGATGAACCACCATTCTCTATTTTGTCCTTACAATAGTTCCAAACTCATACAATGAACCACCATTCTCCATCTTATCCTGACCAATGAACCACCATTCTCCATCTTATTTAATCCTTTTTTGAATTGAATATTCTAATTTATCCCACTTTTTAATAAACATTTTATTTTATTTAAATTAGCGGTTTCAATCTAATGGTTAGAATTTGTTATTTGGCCACAAAGTTATCTCCGCTATCTCTATTTAATTTGATGCCTAGATCTGATTCTCCATCTTGTTTTTACTATGGTTCCAAATGCATAAGATGAACCACCATTCTCTATTTTGTCCTTACCATAGTTCCAAACTCATACAATGAACCACCATTCTCCATCTTATCCTGACCAATGAACCACCATTCTCCATCTTATTTAATCCTTTTTTGAATTGAATATTCTAATTTATCCCACTTTTTAATAAACATTTTATTTTATTTAAATTAATGGTTTCAATCTAATGGTTAGAATTTGTTATTTCGCCACAAAGTTATCTCAGCTATCTCTATTTAATTTGATGCCTAAATCTAATTCTCCATCTTGTTTTTACTATGGTTCCAAATGCATAAGATGAACCACCATTCTCTATTTTGTCCTTACCATAGTTCCAAACTCATACAATGAACCACCATTCTCCATCTTGTCCTGACCAATGAACCACCATTCTCCATCTTATTTAATCCTTTTTTGAATTGAATATTCTAATTTATCCCACTTTTTAATAAACATTTTATTTTATTTAAATTAGCGGTTTCAATCTAATGGTTAGAATTTGTTATTTCGCCACAAAGCTCAGCTATCTCTATTTAATTTGATGCCTAGATCTGATTCTCCATCTTGTTTTTACTATGGTTCCAAATGCATAAGATGTACCACCATTCTCTATTTTGTCCTTACCATAGTTCCAAACTCATACAATGAACCACCATTCTCCATCTTATCCTGACCAATGAACCACCATTCTCCATCTTATTTAATCCTTTTTTGAATTGAATATTCTAATTTATCCCACTTTTTAATAAACATTTTATTTTATTTAAATTAGCCATTTCAATCTAATGGTTAGAATTTATTATTTTGCCACAAAGTTGTCTCAGTATCTCTATTTCATGTGATGCCTAAATCTGATTCTCCATCTTGTTTTGACAATGGTTCCAAATGCATAAGATGAACCACCATTCTCTATTTTGTCCTTACCATAGTTCCAAACTCATACAATGAATCACCATTCTCCATCTTATTTAATCCTTTTTTGAATTGAATATTCTAATTTATCCCCTTTTTTAATAAACATTTTATTTTATTTAAATTAGCCGTTTCAATCTAATGATTAGAATTTATTATTTTACCACAAAGTTATCTCTAAGTTATCTCAGTTATGTTATCTCTATTTATAATCTGATGCCTAGATCTGATTTTCCATCTTATTTTAACTATAATTCCAAATGCATAAAATGAACCACTATTCTCTATTTTATCCTTACCATAATTCCAAACTCATACACTAAACCACCCTTCTCCATCTCATCCTTACCAATCAACCACCATTCTCTCTTATCCTGATCAGGGTTCCAAACTCATGCAATAAACCACGGAAGGTTCCAAAAATGTAAACATAATTTCTGATTTTTATCCAAAAATGTGTCAAATTCCCTATAAAGGAAGTCAAAAGGAAAAAGCATATTGCCTGTAAAGGAAGTCAAAGGAAAAAGCAGGCAAAAAAGGGTTCTAAATCAAAAATCCAGAAGGTGAATTTCCAATGGTATAATATATACGTCTGGGAGACGTATTGCTTCGTTACCACGCAGATGTGATTTAATAAGAAACGGCATTTGAGGGTGGCTTCAGGATTTACCCTTTTGATGGCGTCTGCAATGCATGCATACTCATATTAGTTTTTGTTATGGTAATCTGAAGTTTTCTTTAAGCGTTCAAAACCCCTGGCGCTTTAAAAAATTGCGAGAACAGGGATTTCTTGATGAGGAGGTAGGGAAGATGAAAGCATGTGCAAGCTTAAACTCCACATGGTCCAAGAGCCCAAATCATTGAGATCATCACACAGAAATTCCACCCGCTCTTCTTCAGAGAATATAACTGGAAAAAACCCTAGTACAAGCACGGACAGAAGAACTGGGTCCAGCCTCTACTCAACGACCTCCTCTAGCAGCGCCGCTTCTTCGCTTGCCAGTCTCAGGCATTCCCTCCCGGCCAATCCCAATCTCTACAAATTCAAAGAACTCGCAGACGCCACCACACAGTTCACCTCTGGAAGGCTGGGGAATTCGTCCGTTTGGAAGTGCGTTCTCAGGGGAAAGAAGGTGGCCCTCACGGTAAGAGACCAGAAGATAAAATTTGGGGATTTCAGGTCACGGCTCAGAGAGATCTGCAATGCCCACCACGCCAGCATAATCAAGCTCTTGGGAGCTTGCTGCGAGGGAGACCAAGTATATCTCATCTCCGAGTACGTCCAGGGATCGAACCTCGGGGACTGCCTGTGGGGCAGCAAAGTGCCGGGATACAAGGTTCTGGGCTCCTGGATTTCTCGGATGCAGATCGCCGTGGACGTGGCGAAGGGGTTGGAATACATCCACCACGACAGCAATATGAATTACGTCCATAATTATGTAAAGTCCAGCAGCATTCTGGTAACAGAGCCAGGCTACAGAGCCCGATTATGCCATGTGGGCGCTTCGTATCTCGCCTGGGAATATAAGGTCCAGGACATTTTCGACACACAAGGGGATTCGAACTCGGGTATCCGGCCCATGCGTAGAGGAACCAGCGTGAAGATAACCGGCACGCAGGGTTATATGGCGCCGGAATACATAGAGAGCGGCATCCTTTCGCAAAAAACGGACGTCTTTTCCTTCGGCGTCGTTCTTCTGGAGCTTCTTTCCGGCCACGAGCCGGTGAGGCATGTGCAGACGGAAAAGAGTGGGCAGAAGCTTAAGAGAATAAGCCTTATAGATACTCTGAATATCGTTTTTTCAGAAGGGGGCGAAAATTTTACTGGGAGGCTAAGGTCGTGGATGGATCCTCGACTAAAGGACTCTTTTCCTGTAGATTGCGCACAGCGGGTAGCGAGGATCGCTGCTTCCTGCGTGGATGCAGACCCTGGAAAAAGGCGTGATATGAGATACATTGCAGGCGAGCTGTCAAAAGTGCTTATCATGTCCGAGAAATGGTCTGAGCAAATGGAAGCTAACAAGGGCTGGATCAGTGCTACGTTCGAGGCCAGATAGAGCCGTTTCTGCCAACTTTATTCGCCATGTTTTGGTATGAGGAGTTGACATTGCGTTGGTGTGACATTGGTTTGCAGGTATACTAGGTCTGAACACAAATTACTTCCAGGTGATTTTGTGTGTAAAGTTCGATGGAGAAATTAAGGTATACAAATAAAACACTAATTTTGGGGTCCATCGCATTGACCAAAAGTGAAAGAAACCCGTCACCCACTCTGACCGATGAAAAGTGTTGTTTCCTTATGATATTCTTAAAATATAGATTCCTTCAAAAACAATAATATTTAAATCAACGTTAATTTAAAATTTTCGAATGGGGAGACATTGTGTAATCAGGTTCTTTCAATAGTTTATCTTTAAGGGTATATTCTATGCTTGCTAATACATTACCTCATTTAATTTGAAATTTTCGCACTTGGAGACTTTGTGTAATCAAGTTCTTTCAATAGTTTATCATTAATGCATATATTCTATGCTTGCTAATCCGCTACCTCATTTAATTTAAAATTTTCGTATGGGGAGACAATGTGTAATGAGGTTCTTTCAATAGTTTATCATTAATGCATATATCTATGCTTGCTAATCCATTACCTCATTTAATTTAAAATTTTCGCATCGGGAGACATTGTGTAACCAGGTTCTTTCAATAGTTTATCTTTGATGTATATATTCTATGTTTGCTAATCCATTACCTCATTCTTTTATTTTTTATTTTTTCATTGGGAAAAAATAAATATTCAAAATATATTTTTAATATAAATATTCAAGGATGCTGATCCATGTTTTTTAATTTTAATTTTAATTTTTTTTTGTCTTCTATGCATGATCTCATTAATTTTTTCTTTTTCTTTTTTCTAAATTATTCATCCATGACCTCATTCTTTCATTTGTTTTTTTATTTCCAGGTTGTTAATATATTATTTCATCTTAATTTATTTTTCAAATCTTATATATTGAAAATAACATTAAAGAATATAAACTAGAAAGGCAAAAAAATGACAATTACACAAAAATATTACCTTTTTACCTTCTTAAAAAATAGTAATCAATTTGTCTTAAAAGGTTTTCCATCTCAGAAAATTATCATAAACTTGGACACAACTACCAACATTTAATAAACAAAATTTTATTACAAATAATATGTTATTCATGTTTAATAAAGAAAATCTTATTGCAAATAATTTCTTGTAATTAGTTTTCACCTCTAAAATATATTGGATCATATATAATAATAATGAGAGAGAAGCCATGTGAACTTAAAGGAATGACTTTATTTGCAGTGGATGTAAATATGTTAGTATAGATTCAAGTGTGAAGTTTAAGGCTATGTTTTTAGTAGTGAATGAATATGTTTGTATGATTTAGATGGTAAGTTATCATTGTATAATCAAGCTATGTAACTCTTAAAGATATAATATAATATATAATAGTTTAAAAAGGTTATCCATAGCACAAAGGGGTTATGATTCCATTAGAGGCAAAGAAGAAATCAGAGTTATTGGGAAATAATTCTTCTATTCCCGAGTGTTAGCCTTAGAACTCATATCTTTTCATCAATGTACCTTGAATAATTTCATCCACCTTCTTTGACTTATCATCCAATTATTGAAAGAAAGTAAGCGTTTCGTAAGGAATTTCTTCTCACATAGTTATGAGAGCATGGGTTGAATATAATCATATGGGAATTGTAAGAGTCCTACATTCCTCTAGTTAGAAATATTGTTAGAGGTCATTTTCACTAATCATCTCATTCTAATTGACATTTGCATTCATTCCAACATTCTCGTATTCATGCTCTATGTAGTCCATGTTATGTTCTTCATTTTCATCCATTTTACCAAATTGGAAATTCACTAAAATAGCTTTATGAAGAGGATAATTGTAGACCTCAAATGAAATGGATGGTTATAGGTGAGCATAGAGGTTGGGAAAGTTAGGAATCCATCACCCTTTATGCATTTTCTACATTTTTTATGCTTCAGACCCAAGTATTGTTCTTATCAACAATTCTCAAAAAGCACACAATAGATTGGGCTCTTTTTGTCAACACTAAACAATATTAAAGGGAACAATATCTCTAAGGAATTTGCTTAGAGAAGAAGAACATATTCCTTCTATTGTGTGGGGCACTCAAAGAGAGTTCCTTGCATTTTGGTTGATAAATGAGATGCACATAATGCTATGTGGTTCAAAAAATAGTTCGGAACGAGAGTAGATGGAATGTGCTAAGAGAAGTAGAAGCTCATATCTTAGGTCCTTTACATTTTTGGCCTTGTAACTTGGCTTGGGTGTGATATATACACTACGTATCTATGATTGGGTAGAAAATTGCTTGTCCACATCTAGTTTCTCAAACCCATTTTTTTCAAAGATACGTCTTCTATCATTGTTAATGGATATGCAAAATTTATACTATTTTTATTATAGGTATTCTTATTTTTGCATGTTGTGTAGTTATGATTGATTTTTTTAAAAGTTTTTAGTTTCTATGAAACTCTTTGAATATATGGTCCTTATAATCCATCATAATTTTTAAAATTGCATTATGCATGCATTTCATTTATATTTGGTCCTTCTAGGGAGGGCCCCCATTTGTGGATATTGTGGGGAAATTGCATCTAAAGGCCAAAATTTGATAGCATTATTTCATGGATACACATTTTCTAGTTGGGAGTGATGGGAAGGGATGCTACAACCATGGTGCCCCATGTGGAAAAAGTACGTTTTGGGATACCACAAACCATCATATCATATATGCACATTTTGGTCGAGCCTTTGGTCATCATTGGACACCAAGCTCACCAAATCCATTGTCTTCCACCGCCAAGTTAATGGCCAAATATAGATTGTCAACATGATGATTATGCATATCTTGCACATGTACAAGTCCAAGAATCAATAGACTTTGGATAAAAATATCCCCTAAGTTCAACATAACTCCAATATAACCCCCCATAGATTAATCAACCACAACCCTTTTCAGGTGGGCATAGGATTTCAACCATTGGGTCCCATTGATGTAGCACCACCCCTTGTGTCTACATAAGTGGAATCTTCGCATGCTCACTCTGAGTTCAATAAATCCACCAAATTCATTGGCGAATTCAAAAAAATCCATGACATTTCACAAAAGGCGAATGCTAAGTACAAGCAACATAATAACCCTTTTTGCTACTCTTATAAATGTCACTATGTATATTAATTCATGTAAATCATGTGGAAATATAAATTATGGACAACTAGATTGGACATGGATTTAGATATTCAGGAGGAGTTGCTTGGTAAGTGATTAACCCAAGATAGTTCATTTAATCATCCCACCTATTCCCTAATGGAATTGAATGGTATGCACAACAAACAGGGAAGTCGAGTGTGAGTCACGTGAGAAAAAGGATGAACCCATATTGCATTTGGTATTATGAGACATGTTGATGAAGTTATCATGCAAGCGAAAGGCAAAGAGGCAAGCAATAAAAGAGATCGAAAAGAAGAATAGATGTCGATGAAGTAAACACAAGAGCATGAGTGTGGGATGAGACACAACAAAATTTTAAATGTGAAGGGTGTTGACACCTAATCCTCTGCGATTGGGTGAATTTGAATGTGAACAGTCATCAAGAAGATGAACTGAGCGGTCACATTCATGTATATAACAAATAGCTACCTAATGAAATAAAAGAATCAGTTTTTCTGCCAAGTCCGGAGTTACTCATGGCCTAACATGGTATCAGAGCACAGGTCCCAGGTTCCTTTTTTAAGCGTGCCTTGTAACTCCTCTGTCCCATACTTTGCCATAACGCGTCTGTCAATAACATCCGTTGGTTAACCTCTGACATGGTGAACGCCTGAACGTTTGATGAAGCCGCCCGGACATGAACGTTTGAGATTCCAAACTGAGGTTGCGTGAATGGTATCAGGTATCAAAGCGTTTGAGTTGTTGAATGCATATGCTGGTATTAAACTGTTTATATGATATTTGGAACTGCGTTGAATGTGCTCAACACTGGTATGAGCTCGTATGAATGTTGAATGCATACAAAGCGATGTTTTAATATATTAATGTTGTATTTAACTGCGTTGAATGTATAATGGAGTTACTCCTGCATTGTTTTACCTGATATTATCTTGTCATTCCTTGACAAAGAATGTATTTGAATTGCTGAGTTATAACACTGTTGAATGTACATGTTAAAGTGTTGTATTGAACGTTGTTTTTGACGTTGTGGGCATCTTTGAGGTTACTTCCACTCCGGCCTCATTTTCCATTTTGAGGTATCAACCTTCGTGGATTGAACAAATTGAGCACTGATAGTAGTCATAAAATTTGTTGCATTAGCTCTTCTTTTGTGCACTGCCTCTGCACAGATTTTATAGGCGCTAGCCTCTCGAGCTTATTTTAATTATTTTACAAGTTATTTGGAAGTTCATATCCCATTGAAAGGCAGAATTTTTTAAGATAGTTTTTAAAAACCATCTCCTGTTGGAAAACTGAACCAGGAACATGGTCCATTAGAGGTTATTTATGTACACTGAAACACTGGTTGGAACGCATGACACAGATGTATGAGGCTATGAATAAGGCGGTGAGCGTGATCCTGTGGTTGACATTAGAATGAAACAGCATGTATGCTGTTCTATTATTTTCAAATGTATGTTGAACAAATCGAGCCATATGTGAGTCGTTGTGGGATTCTCCCTATCGGTGTTTTGTTTGGGCGTTGCCTCTGGAAATATTTTTGTTGAATGATTGACTTTAGTGCTCGGTTTATGATAACTTAAGTTGGTGATTGGGCCTAAACCATTCTTTTTTGTTCTCCAATGTTCTACTGAGAATTAGATATACATTTATTACAGATTAATACTGCTGTATGGTTGGGTCAGTGGTTTTTTTACAGCAGATGTGATATCAATGTTTACAATTGGCCACCGGCGTACATTTAGAGAAAGGTACTGAGATGAAATAATTCTTGTTTACATATTGCACTGGTCAATATACAGAGGTGTGAAATTATTGTATGGTGAATGATGTCAAATACATTTTCAAATGCTGTTGTTTCATTGGTGGGGTGAGAGTGCAATGAAATTTTATTAATTTTATAGCAATATGCTATATGCTTGAGAAGTGGAAGGTATAACATATATATTATTTCTCTATCAGCAGAAGTAATTTTTTACAGAATGCATTCAATCATTTCTATGGTAGGAATAGTTCTCACTGGCAAGGAGAACTACCCTGATTGGTCCCGGATGATACAACACACCCTCATCTTCAATGAGTTGTGGAAAGGATTGTGTGTTGGAGGAGACAGTGACCCAGAAAAGCCTACCTCAGACAAAGAGCTCGCCATTTGGGAAAACAAGAACAGCAAAGTGTATGCATTAATCGCAGCATCTGCAAATAAGGAGGTGAGTCGCCACATTTCATCATATTCAACTACCTTTGAAGCCTTACAAAAGCTGAAAGAACTCTATGACTCACATTCTGCACTTGAAGTCGTCCAACTCATGATTAAACTCTTC